>JAWQFJ010001192.1:0-25000 GCA_034096865.1 Theodoxus fluviatilis
ATCTTCCATAGTTCAGGGTCAAGGTCACTTCAAAATATGTATACAATCCAACTTTGAAGAGCTCCTGTGACCTTGACCTTGAAGCAAGGTCAACCAAACTGGTATCAAAAGATAGGGCTTGCTTTGACCTATATACCACTTGTAGCTAAGGTCGCCATTCTCAATAACGTGGGAGAAAATTGGGAAAATGTGAAAAATGACTGTTTTGAGACCACATTTATGGCTCCTGTGACCTTGACCTTGAAGCAAGGTCAAGTCACTATGTATGTTTTTTGAGGCCTTGTCATCATACACCATCATGCCACATTTGGTGTTGATAGACTTAATAGTCTCCGAGAAAAATCCAACGTTTAAGTTTTTTACGCCCGGACGGACGGACGGGCGGACGACACACGGCTCAGTACATAGACTACTTTTGCTTCGCATGTGAGTCAAAAAAAAAAATTCCACAAATGCTCTGTACTCTAAGTTTGTTTTGCTGTCATTCTGAAATCCAATGTTTTCTATTCTAATCGGGTTGAAAAGAAAAATATTCCTAGATAATTCGGTTACTTTGAGGATGTGTTATCCAAAGTATCAATAAACGTCAACAAGATGTCTGGTGTTCCAAGGTCATTTCATAATTGGGGAACCCAATTATTTGCTGTTTGGCTTAAACATATTGATATTGGTATCCACACATCTGAAGACCTTACCAAACGATCTGTTTTTAAGAGGAATTTGTTCATCCATATTTGATTGATTCCAGTATTCTGAATCACCAGCCCAAAGAACTTTCACGTACGTTTGAAAAGAAAAAGAAAGAAAAAGATAGCAAAGAGCCTTTGAGGCATCACAATAAACAAATGCATCGTTTGAAAAACCAACCTGAAAGTCAATGACAGTGAAAAAGCCTTTCACTTTCATTTTGAAACATAGAAAGAGAAGGAAAAAAAAGACAGAACATGTAAGGATGAAAAGAAAGAAAAGAAAGAAAGAAAGAAAGAAAGAAAGAAAGAAAGAAAGACAGAAAGAAAGAACGAAAGAAAGAAAGAAAGAAAGAAAGATGTATTTGAAATAAATATTGCTTTTGCATGTTTTAAAAAATATCTATTGAGTCAAGGTTTGGAGATGTGATGATCCTGCTCATCTTTAGCTATATTCTGCTTGCTGACTACTCCAAACATTCCTTCATGGCCACTGGCATCAGGAGGTGACAGGTCGGCATTTGCAAGAGCCATGTATAATTGGAAACATCGAGAAAAGGCTAAACACAAAAAACGTGGCAGAGATACTTCGCCCATGGCACTGCTCCATGTCTCGCGGGCACATTTCCATGGAGTCTAGAATCAGGGTGGCTAAGGGAAAAAGGGCGAATAATGTCCGGTAAAACTTGAACGCATTTTTCTCAAAAAAACGAATTTTCAAGGGATGTATATCTGCAAAGACATGTGAAATCGGTGTAGGGTAGTGATATTCTCCATTGATTCCTTGCACCCATTGAAAAACAAAGGGGCTTTTTGTTGTGTGCCCTTTTCAAAGAAAACATACAGATCTCAAAATGTTCCATGTTACAGTTCGGCCTTTTTCATTTTTTTGTGTTGTTGAAACGAACGCCATGCCGATGTTTTTGCAGGAACAAGCTTTGCTTTGCACTCTGAGACCGCTTTGCAACTGTGTCAGCGGTTTCTTAAATTTATCAGTGATGCAAACAATGATTTATAATATTGAATCGGACCTAACTTCCAGTCAGTGTGCAAAATCTCAAGGAAATCTGTCCAGTAGTTTTTGAGATATAAGCCGTGGAGACGGGACAGACAGACACACACACACACACACACACACACACACAGACAGATAAAGTCTGTAGGACCTCCAGTAAACCTGGAGGGATAAAGTCTGTATGACCTCCAGTAAACCTGGAGGGAAAATACCATTTTACAGTCAAAATTGTCCACCCACGTGGTCGGTCCGAACCTTCGAACAGTCACTCTGTCTGAGCGCAACAACTTGATAGTCTGTTCGCGTGGCCTAATGGCAGTGAATCAAACTTGGCAGAAATAGACCTTGAGTATCCTAAAATGTACAAGACCACTCAAATTTCATGAACTATCATCCATTTTTCTACAATTTACAGTGCAACATGCAAAGCGAGGGAGTTTACGGAAAAGAACGTTATAATTGCTTCACAAACACGTAGTTGCCGAATGGCTCAGATGGTTAAAGCGTTGGACTATTGTAACGTTAGGTCATGCGTGAACGGGTTCGAATCCGCGCTTAAACTTTTTTCCCCTCTTTTTTCGAGAGGTTGCTGGTTCGAACCCGATCTGTTTTTTTGTGTGTTTTTGTGTGTTTTTCCCCCCTCTTTTCTCGAGAGGTTGCGGGTTTGAACCCGATCTTCTTTTTTTGGTGTCAAAACCTGGAGGTGCAGCGCCAGCTGTTTTTATTGGAAGTGATAATTCATTTCAGTATTTTGTCACTACCACCCGCTCTCTCACTCAGTTGAGTTGAGTTGAGTACCACAACCTCTGTACATAGTTCACAACACAACCTCTGTACATAGTTCACAACACAACCTCTGGACATAGTTCACAACACAACCTTTCAGCATGTGAGTCGTGCGGGCCTTGCCCTTCTTGTTCTGTGTTGTTTGAAATGAATGCCATGTCGATGTTTGGCAGGAACAAGCTGAGATCTGCACTCTGAGACCGGTTTGAACCAGCTGTTTATTTATTAGCAGTGTCGCAACAATGATTTGATTGACGGGAGGTGGTGGCACATGTGTTGTGAATAACTCTTGTCAAAGACGCTGGAAGTATGTGATTTAGTTGACTCCAGGAATGTTGTTATGAGCAGACGTATTTTCGAGCAGCTCCGTGTTGAGATGAAAACCCGTTAACAGTTTAATGCTCCCCCAACCATCTGAAAGGTTGTATTGAGAAGAACAGTGTCCTCTACGAATGAAGGTCCAGCTTTGCCGAATTATGACGAGGTCTTGCTTCGTGAAAACTTCGTCGTTTGGTTCTGAACGCTGGCTGGTGTTCAAACCTGTGTCAGCACATGTACATACATGTGTGTGGGTGAAACCCACAAGTATCTATGACCTTTTTGATCCTCTCCTTTTCGAGGTGTAGCCTTGAGAGAGAGAGAGTGTGTGTGCTTGTGAAAGCCCATTTCTGAGTGGACATCGTTTTGGGCAGAAGTTTCATCGTTGGAAGATTCTAGAACCGTCATCGCCTTCTGTATGAACTTGTGAGTAACTCTTGGTCAACTTTGGTTTTGGGTCAAAGAAAGTAATCCTCTTCTACTTTTCAGTCAGAGAATAAACTGATAGAATTGATTGACATTTTTATTGACTCACATGCGAAGCAAAAGTGAGTCTATGTACTCACCCGTTTCGTCCGTCCGGGCGTCCGGGCATCGGGGCGTCCGGGCGTCCGGGCATCGGGGCGTCCGGGCGTCCGGGCGTCCGAAAACTTTAACATAGGATTTTTCTCAGTGACTATTAAGTCTTTCAATACCAAATGTGGCAAGATGGTGTATGATGACAAGGCCTCAAAAAACATACACATTGACTTGACATTGCTTCAAGGTCAAGGTCGCAGGGGCCATAAATGTTGTCTAAAAAACAGCCATTTTTCACATTTTCTCAATTTTCTCTGAAGGTTTTCAGATTGGATACCTCACCTATATATGGTATATAGGGCAAAATAAGCCCTATCTTTTGATACCAGTTTGGTTGACCTTGCTTCAAGGTCAAGGTCACAGGAGCTCTTCAAAGTTGGATTGTATACATATTTTGAAGCGACCTTGCCCCTGAACTATGGAAGATAACTGTTCCAAACTTCATAACATTGTAGTACACATGTTATACTTTCATCATGAGACACATTTGGTCATATATCATCAAGGTCAAGGTCACTTTGACCCTTATGAAATGTGACCAAAATGGGGTAGTGAACCACTAAAAGTGACTATATCTCATGGTAGAAATGCCAATAAGCACCATTGTGCTTCCTATGTCTTGAATTAACAGCTTTGTGTTGCATGACCTTGGATGACCTTGACTTTGGGTCAAGGTCACATGTATTTTGGTAGGAAAAATGTGTAAAGCATTTCTTAGTTTAGTGTGTGATGTCATTGCTAGGTGTAGTTGATTGGCCTTGATCTTGAAGGTCACCTGAAGGTCAAGGTCATGTAAAGGTCAAGGTCAAGCATGTGAGTCGTATGGGCTTTGCCCTTCTTGTTCATATTGCCTTGAATTTGATTTTATTCATGATTTAGTCTCATTAAAGAAAATCCTTAATGAACATTGTGTTACGTCATGCGAGCGTGAGAGAGAGAGTGAGTGAATTAATTATGCCGCCCTCCACGATTGATACCCCCTAGACACCAAAGCAGAAAAAATTTGAGAAGTGTATGAGTACGTGTGGAGGGAGGTGATACTCTTTGTCTCTCTGCCCCCCTGTCTCTCGCTCTATCTCCCTCTCTCTCTGTCTCTCTCTCTCTCTAATCTAATCTAGTCCAGTCCTGTCCTGTCCTGTTATTCTATCTATCTATCTATCTGTCTGTCTGTCTGTCTGTCTGTCTGTCTGTCTGTCTGTCTGTCTGTCTGTCTGTCTGTCTGTCTGTCTGTCAGTCAGTCTGTCTGTCTGTCTGTCTGCCTGTCTGCCTGCCTGCCTGCCTGCCTGCCTGCCTACCTACCTGTTTGTCTGTCTGTCTGTCTGTCTGTCTGTCTGTCTGTCTGTCTGTCTGTCTATCTATCTATCTATCTATCTATATATCTATCTATCTATCTATCTATCTATCTATCTATCTATCTATCTATCTATCTATCTATCTATCTATCTATCTATCTATCTATCTATCTATCTATCTATCTATCTATCTATCTATCTATCTATCTATCTGTCTGTCTGTCTGTCTGTCTGTCTGTCTGTCTGTCTGTCTGTCTGTCTGTCTGTCTGTCTGTCTGTCTGTCTGTCTGTCTGTCTGTCTGTCTGTCTGTCTGTCTGTCTGTCTGTCTGTCTGTCTGTCTGTCTGTCTGTCTGTCTGTCTGTCTGTCTGTCTGTCTGTCTGTCTGTCTGTCTGTCTGTCTGTCTGTCTGTCTGTCTGTCTGTCTGTCTGTCTGTCTGTCTGTCTGTCTGTCTGTCTGTCTGTCTGTCTGTCTGTCTGTCTGTCTGTCTGTCTGTCTGTCTGTCTGTCTGTCTGTCTGTCTGTCTGTCTGTCTGTCTGTCTGTCTGTCTGTCTGTCTGTCTGTCTGTCTGTCTGTCTGTCTGTCTGTCTATCTGTCATCTCTCTATCTGTCATCTATCTATCTGTCTATCTATCTGCCTATCTACCTACCTACCTACCTACCTATCTACCTACCTATCTATATATCTATCTATCTATCTATCTATCTATCTATCTATCTATCTATCTAATCTAATCTAATCTAATCTAATCTAATCTAATCTCATCTATATATTTATCTTTCTATCTATCTATTATAATTCATTCATTCGTTATTTTACTCATTTGTCCGTCCATCCATTCATTCATTTTTCATATTCATTCATTCATTCATTCATTCATTCATTCATTCATTCATTCATTCATTCATTCATTCATTCATTCATTCGTTCATTCATTCATTCATTCATTCATTCATTCACTTATTCGTTCGTTTTTCTGTCAGGAGGAAGACCCAGAAGTCTGGTTCTTGGCGCTGACCACCAAGTTGAGCTGCGTGAGGCTGGCCTTGACTGAGTTTGATGAAAAGTGGAAGGATGACGTGGCAGAGGGCAGTGCCTTCCACTCCAACCTGTATCACCTGGTGCTCGACACGGCCTCCCAAGCAGGCCTGGACAAGATTGCCATGGCAACTCCACAGTTCATCGACTGCGTCGAGACCATTCTGAACCTCACCCAGCTGCTGACCTTCTCGTGAATATGCTACGACCTCGACCTTTTCACCTCGTGGATTTTGGGCCTTGAGAAGTGAGAGTTACCGGCCTTGGATGACGTTCCTGATTACGTCACCGGCGGCGTGAGTTTTGTTGTTGTGGTGGTGGTGTTAGTGTGTTGATTTGGGGATGTTTGCGAGATGAAAGGAAAGGCGGCAATAAAGCTGAAATGGTCGTTGTAACCAACATTTCGGGACACTGTACCTGATTTACTCTGTCCGATCATACAGAGTACCTCAGTTTGAAATCTCGGCATTTGAACGAGAACGAGACCGCACCCGCCACTCCGCCTGACAGACTTCGCACGCCCGGGGAGTTATGCTAAGATCCGGCCGCGTTAATGTATCTGCGTTTTGTGACAAACGTCTTGCTCGGCGGTACTGTACTCCATGCACCTTAACGGTCCGCGTGATTCGGGTGTAATCTTAAGCTAAAACGACGTTTATTGGCGCTGCTGAAATGGTCGAAGTCGGAAATCTTCGGAACGTCGTTTAGCTTAACGTTACACCCGAATCACGCGGACCGTTAAGGTGCATGGAGTACAGTACCGCCGAGCAAGACGTTTGTCACAAAACGCAGATACATTAACGCGGGCGTGCGAAGTCAGTCAGGCGGAGTGGCGGGTGCGGTCTGAGCTGAGCGCTATCATCGGTATGTCACGTGACTGTAAGGACGAGATTTCAAACTGAGGTACTCTGTCCGATCGGACAGAGTACCTCAGGTACAGTGTCCGGAAATGTTGGTTACAACGACCCTTTCAGCGGCAATGAACACTTCCTTGTCTGCATAGGCTCGCTGGGTGAGTGTAACCTGCAGTCTGTTTTCTTGGATAGGTCGAGTATTGATTCTTCATGTGCCCGTGGTGACCAAAAGTATACGATTTTTGCAGTGACCGTATGAATTTGACCGATTTTACACCGTCAGCTTCTAACACCCCCCCCCCCCCCCCCCCCCCCCCCCCCCCTCATCCCCACCCACCCCCATCGCCATCGCCTACTTCCCTACCCCCACCCCCGTCACACACACTTCTCCCCCACCCTGACTGAATCAACTTCGACGACTTGCGTTTTTGACTCACATGCGAAGCAAAAGTGAGTCTATGTACTCACCCGTTTCGTCCGTCCGGGCGTCCGGGCGTCCGAAAACTTTAACGTTGGATTTTTCTCGGAGACTATTAAGTCTATCAATTCCAAATGTGGCATGATGGTGTATGATGACAAGACCTCAAAAAACACACATAGTGACTTAACCTTGCTTCAAGGTCAAGGTCGCAGGGGCCATAAATGTTGTCTAAAAACAGCAATTTTTCACATTTTCTCAATTTTCTCTGAAGGTTTTAAGATTGGATACCTGACCTATATATGGTATATAGGGCAAAGTAATCCCTATCTTTTGATACCAGTTTGGGTGACCTTGCTTCAAGGTCAAGGTCACAGGAGCTCTTCAAAGTTGGATTGTATACATATTTTGAAGTGACCTTGACCCTAAACTATGGAAGATAACTGTTTAAAACTTAATAATTATGTGGGGCACATGTTATACTTTCATGATGAGACACATTTGGTCACATATCATCAAGGTCAAGGTCACTGTGACCCTTATGAAATGTGACCAAAATGGGGTAGTGAACCACCAAAAGTGACCATATCTCATGGTAGAAAGTGCCAATAAGCACCATTGTGCTTCCTATGTCTTGAATTAACAGCTTTGTGTTGCATGAACTTGGATGACCTTGACCTTGGGTCAAGGCCACAGGTATTTTGGTAGGAAAAATGTGTAAACCATTTCTTAGTGTATGATGTCATTGCTAGTTGTAGTTGTTTGACCTTGACCTTGAGGGTCACCTGAAGGTCAAGGTCATGTAAAGATCAAGGTCTAGCATGTGAGTCGTATGGGCTTTGCCCTTCTTGTTTACTTTGATAGTTATCCCATTATTTACAGTCTGCAAAAAGGAGGAAAAATTATTCCAATCTAATATTGGCAAATTGGAAACACGTCTAGCAATTGTCGCTTCTGGATCTCAGCGATGCGGTGATAATTAAAAACCTGTACTCATGCAAATGGTGAAATGTCCGTGTATTGGCGTTCCTTTATTTTCCATTGGTGGGGTAACTTTTTCTGAAAATTTTCGTTCGTTTGTAGTTTGTTTTTCAGCTCTTCAATAATGCCGATAATCCGACGCCCTTCGTTATTGTAGATCCTTTCTTTGTTTATTGATTGGCAGAAGCCCCTTGAAGTTCGTTTTGTCGTGAAGTACAGGGTACTGCACTTCGACCATCCTTCATCACACGCCTTGATCTGTGCGTCCCCGACACCGAAGCAACGTCGGACTTTTGAAAAAGGGAGGAAGATTTTCCAACCTTTTCTTTGCACTCTTCCACTCTTTCTCCCTCCCCCCTTCCCACCCCCAGCCCTGCTTTCTTGTGGCATTAACATTTTTGTCTGTTCATTTTCTTTATTTCTTTGTTAATTTATTCGTTCATTTGTTTGTTCACGTATCAATTAATCAAATTACTTATCTATGTATCATTTATTCATTTATTCATTATTTATTTATTCATTCATTCATTCATTCATTCATTCATTCATTTATTATTCATTCATTCATTCATTCATTATTTATTTATCTATCTATCCATCCATCCATCCATCCATCCATCAATCCATCCATCAAGTCATCAATCCATGAATTAGTTAGTTAATTTATTAAGATACTGCTTGTTGAACTCTGATGACGTAGTACCCACCAAAGCAAATTTCAATGACATCATCGACTGTGTTTGTCCCTGACTACGTCATTCACCGTTTCATTAGTTTCGCGTCCATCCTCTCGTGTCCTTTCATTTCGTCGTACAGCTGTTTCGTTTCGTTTTCTTTCGTTTCATTTTCATTTTATTTCATTTCATTTCGTTTCGTTTCGTTTCATTTCATTTCATTTCATTTCATTTCATTTCATTAAACCCAACAAGGCGTTCTCTGACGATAGTGTCACGTGGCAAGTCATACTTTTATTTAGACAGGCGTTCATTCTCTATAAAAACCTGCGCAGTTTCACTTTGTGTTCCATGCATGACACGGCGTGAGGGTAGGGGTGTGGGTGTGGAGTTTGTCAAGAATCTGGATTTGTGTTAAGCTTTTGATCTATGCTTGGTTGCACTGAAACTTGTCACTTGTTGACTGGCAAGAAATAAATTGCATGCTTGAATATTTGTGTTTTTATTTGTTCGTGCCTCGTGCATTTTAACACAGCTTGCGTTCGATGCTTGATGCATGGGTGCGGAAGTGTGTGTGTGTGTGTGTGTGTGTGTGTGTGTGTGTGTGTGTGTGTGTGTGTGTGTGTGTGTGTGTGTGTGTGTGTGTGTGTGTGTGTGTGTGTGTGTGTGTGCGTGTGTGTGCGTGTGTGTGTGATATGCCTCGCAAACTACTACACAGGAAGGAGATGGAACTGCTTGGCTTATTGGCACACCCCACGGACCGTCCCTTGGGTACTCTCCTGCACACTTTTCCCTTGTAGCCATCTGCATCCAGATCCAGCATAAAGCCCTCTCGGCTGCTTCAGCCATGGCCCTCAGGTACTTTGTAGACTACCCCTTTGGAAGGCCAAGCTGCCTGCAGACTTTCTGCGTAGAGAGTACCCCACGAAACCCCTCGCATCAATTTCTACTGCGAGCACTGCGGCTTTTAAACCGCGGATGGCTAGATGCTTGGTGAGTGGCTCCTATTTTGCAAGTCTCAACTGGTGCCATTCCTTCATCTTGCTTTCAATCGGGACAGTCAGTTCCAGAAGAATCGTGGACCTGGCTTTGTCGGAGAACAGGACAATGACTGGACGCTGACCAGTTTCTGTAATCTCTGGAGGGTACTGGCGGCTGTCACCCTTCAGATCAATGACCATCTTCCAGTCCTAGGCAGCATCTAGGATACTTGGGGATCTGCCTCCTCCTTGGATTGCCCAGGACTTCTCCCCTTCCCTGACGAAGTTGGGTGGGTGGTTGGCTGCTGCTCCAGTCTCTTTGGCTGCCTCCACGGCTAGGTGTCTCTGTTCCCTCTGCCATGTGGTGGAGCACTTTGTTGTGGCGCCATGTGCAGCGGCCAAGACCAAGGGCTACAGTGCAGCCTGACAGGACGTCGCTGGGGGTTCGCTTCTTCCCGCAGATCGGACAACTGGCGCCCTCTACCTTTCCCACTTGGCCACATTTTGCGTCGGTTGGCAACAAGTCATACGTCGCACGCATGACGAACGCCAGCCGGAGCGGGGCCATGTGCCAGATGTCATTCCAGGAGAGGGCGCTGCATGCCCGATTCCCAGGTGGTCCACTGGCACTGTTGGGACTGTTGCACAGCAGCCGTGACCCTTATGGCCTCCTCCAAATCACGGACCTCACGGACGACAAGGTCACACTTTTCTCTGTCGCTGGCCTTGGACCACATCTGGGTACCCTCCTGGAATCCTAGTCCTCTCTTCCCTGTCTGGACATGCCCACCTCCCTCCTTGATCCTGAGCCCCTTAACAGCGACATCCACGGCTTTCTAAGCATTCCATTTCCGTCCTGTCCTAAGGCTGGGAACAGTCATCCGAACGAGATCGTTGGAGATCTGGAACATCATTTGAAGCCTGGCTTTCCCAGCCCTGAACTCCTCTGCAAGAGACTTCAGTGGCAGGCGCAGTTTTGTAGATCTGCCAAACAGCCCAACGTTGGAGAGACCTAGTGGAGGTACTCCTAGCCACCTAATTCTGAGGAACTTGCTGCAAAGATTATAGGTTACACAAAGATAGTTCATTAGCTCATTCTCGTGAGGATCGAGACACGTTGCGCCCCAAGCGGCTAGCACTATGGGAGATGCCTATAGTCCGTTTCAACATTGCACTGTATTTAGTCACATGATTATAGGATTTAGTGGAGACTTCGCACAAACATGGCGGAAAAACACAGGTTTGCGAGTGACCACTGCAGCGCTATTAACTGTAGCGACAACAGAAAGAAACGCCCAGAGCTTTCGTACTTCAGGTTTCCAAGAGACAAAGCAAGGTGGGTAAAGTAAGGTTACTTTTTCCTATAACACCTTTTTAGGAAAGAACGGGTAACTATTTTTAAGCTGGGGCTGAAACCTATGCTAACCTTATTAAACAAGGGCAAAGATTTTTCCAAAGAATAGACCCTAAACACAGCAAAGTTATCTCCGGATGGAAGAAGATTAAAGCTAGTCCCTTAGCAACTCAGAACTATACAGGAGGTATAGCCGTATAACTGGAGACGGCTCCTAGTGAACACAGAACCACAAAACACATTGACACTAACTTTTCAGAAGCAAACAGAAAGAATTTCGTTCAAGTAAATTGTCACTAGAATTTTGGCCTAGCAACAGATGTGCATGGACCTAATTCTAAAATTTCCGATAACGTCATCAACTACCAAGGTTGAAGAACGAGTGACGTCACTATTTGACCGATTTGAAGAATAATAATTTTTAACACAGAGAGAACAGGGTCACCACACGTTGCGATCACGTCGACCCGTGCACACGTGGTTCTGCGAGTGACCTGCATTTCGATTGTTAAAAAATAGGAGCTTTCAATACCTTTTGATGCATTCAACATACAGCTTTGATAAATTAATGCTGTTCATGGTTTACATTTTCTTTGGATGGGGTTTCTAGTGTCCCCAAATTCAGCTTTTTCTGCGCGAAGCGAGACTATGTCCACCATTTTAAATGTGCAATGTTGAAACGGACTATAGGCTCACGGACATGCGCAGAAGCATCTCCCATAGTGCTAGCCGCTTGGGGCGCTGCAATTTTAGCTGCTTGTAACTTCAAAGAGCAAAAGCTCGGCATGAACTATCTTTGTGTAACCTATAATCTTTGCTTGCTGATTGTGGATTCCAGTGCATCCACGGCGCTGGTGCATATGTCGTACACAAGCAGCGGCCAGAGGAGTTTTGGGAGGAGGACGTGTTGAAATATCCACACCTTGTACCTCCCTTGTAGCCCGTTAATGTTTTTTTTAGCTGAAGGCAAAGACTCTTCATTAACATGGATGTAGGTAGCTCGTTCCAGACACCGATCGAGCGCTCGGCGAGCCAACACTGTCGCTCTTGAACGACTTCACTTGACCGAGCGCCAACCAAGATGGCATCCGCGATGCAATGTAAGCGTTATTTACATAGCAAGATGTGAGCAATAATTCCGCGAAATTTAAGTTTTAAGGGAGGTAACTCTATTGCTGATACGATCCCTTAGTTTGTTCTGGCTAATGGCAGCCATAGAGTTACCTCCCTTTTTATGGAAAAATTTCGCGAAATTATTGTTCACATCTTGCCATGTAATTATTTTAGAGCAATTTTTCTTCAGAAAGAAAGAAAGAAAGCATAGAACAACACCAGGGCCCGTATTCACAACGGCGATTTATCTTTTTAACACTCAATTTATCCCCTAGCCCCGCGTTATCTTGATCGGTTAGATAAGGTACGCTCGTCAGAGGATCCTAGGTTGCGCTTTGCTATATATACTGATTTCCAGCCAAGGGAGAGCGGAACAGGCAGTTGGAATGGTCTGAGTTTAGAGATAAATCGGAGTTAAAATAAATCGCCGATAAATCGCCGTTGTGAATACGGGCCCAGGCTAACTTCTTATAACTCATAAGCTTGGGTATTAATTTAATCACAGGTCGAAATGTGTGCCATTGGCATTGCGCACTTTTAAAAATGGTGATTTCCTTCCATTCTTCAAAAGCAGCCAATTTGGATAGATCTACATGCGACGGGCTATCGAGCGCTTGATAATGCTTCGCCCAAAGATTCGCCCAGCAAGCTGTTCAAGAATCGAGCATCACCGAGCGCCGTCGAGCGGTTTTTTTTTTTGGGGGGGGGGTCACTTTCTTGTGGATGCCCCGTTTGATCTTTGATCGAGGAGAATATTCCACAGTTTCCCTGGGTGGGGAGAAGCAATGTGAGTTAAGCATCTTGCTCAAGGATGCAACTCTGGGAACCGCGCAGCTTCGAGCGCCGTACCCACTGGCAGCTAGCTAGCGACTGTAGGTCCAGTGCGCTAACCACACCTTGAACCATCTTGAACGACACAAAAGAAGAGTGTTGATCAAATAAAGCAACTATATCCCTCTGAATACAAAAAAAATAAAATACACTGCAACGGTATTTTTAATCGAAACTATAAATAACCTCTGCAGGAGGTTAAACAAAAAGTTCTTGTTTTTATTTGATGTAAGGGGCAATTAGTTTGCAAGATGGCGACGCATCATGAAGAGGATAAGCGCGTCCTGCCAGAAAATATGGGAGGAGGACCTCACGGCCTTGGTATATTACTTCACCACGTCTTCTTGAGTTGATGTGCTAATTTTAAAACACTTAAAGATTTTAAAGTTGAAATGGAATGCTTCCTGTGGAAAGACAAGGCAAAAGATTTCAAATAGGTCGAATAGAGGAGAGTTACGTGCCCTTCTTCACGGTTACCTTTCGTAACTGCGCAAGCACCCATCTCATCGTAACTCAAGAACGCTATCTATAAAGCTGTCCAAAAATTCGATGCAGTTTATATTCGTTGATAGAATAAGACATTTAGTCGCATGCGTCTTCCTGTTTCTGTCTTTGCTTCTCTCTGTTTCTGCTTCTCTCTGAGTCTCTCTGTTTTTGCTTCTCTCAGTCTCACTATTTGAGTATTTCTGCTTCTCTCTCTCTCTCTCTCTCTCTCTCTCTCTCTCTCTCTCTCTCTCTCTCTCTCTCTCTCTCTCTCTCTCTCTCTCTCTCTCTCTCTCTTCGCTCTTCTCCCCCCCCCCCCCCTCTGTCTCTCTGTCTCTTTCTCTGTCTGTCTGTCTGTCTGCCTGTCTCTCTCTCTCTCTCTCTCTCTCGTTCATCTCTCTCTCTCATCTCTCTCTCTCGTCTCTTCATCGTCTTCATCTCTCTCTCTCTCTTCTCTCTCTCTCTCTCTCTTTCTCTCTCTCTCTCTCTCTCTCTCTTTCTCTCTCTCTCTCTGTCTCTGACTCTCTCTCTCTCTCTCTCTCTCTCTCTCTCTTCGTGGGTGCGTACGACAACCTGCGTGTGCGTACATTTGTGTTTGCCCAGTGTGTTAGCGGTGTGTGTGTGTGTGTGTGTGTGTGTGTGTGTGTGTGTGTGTGTGTGTGTGTGTGTGTGTCTGTATTTGTGTGTGTGTGCGGATGCAGACAAACACAGGCAGACCCCCCCCCCCCCCCCCCCCCCCCCACACACACACACACACCACACACACCAAACACACCACACACATGCACACACACGCACACGCACACACACACACACACACCCACACCACAGACATCACACACACCACACACATGCACACACACACTCACACACACACACACACCACAGACACCACTCACACACTGGATGACATACACCATAACATTCGGTCTGTGCGTTTGCAGGTGATCCTGATGACAAGACACTGAGAAGGGTGGAGAGGGAGATTCTCATTCCACAGAAGATGAAGGCCAAGGCCAAAGTGGAAAAATGTGCCGATGTAGTGGAAGGTAGGTTGTTTGAAACACAGGGCGTGTGTGTGTGTGTGTGTGTGTGTGTGTGTGTGTGGATCTGTATGTGTGTGTGTGTGTGTGTGTGTGTGTGTGTGTGTGTGTGTGTGTGTCTGTGTGTGTGTGTGGATCTGTATGTGTGTGTGTGTGTGTGTGTGAGTGTGTGTGTGTCTGTGTGTGTGTCTGTGTGTGTGTCTGTGTGTGTGTGTGGATCTGTATGTGTGTGTGTGTGTATGTGTGTGTGTCTGTGTGTGTGTGTGTGTGTGGATCTGTGTGTGTGTGTGTGTGTGTGTGTGTGTGTGTGTGAGTGTGTGTGTGTGTGTGTGTGTGTGTGTGAGTGTGTGTGTGTGTGTGTGTCTGTGTGTGTGTGTGTGTGTGTGTATGTATATATACATGTGTGTAGGGGGAGAGGGTGGGGGAGGGAGTGGGGTGGATGTCAGTTGGATGAGCTCTATCATTAGGCATATTTGCTTTCTCATTTCTTTGCAATGACACAAGGAGGTTGGAGGCAACAGGAAACTGATGGAAATATTGATGTAAAAAGTGTCATTTGGCTTATCTTTGTCCCTTGCTGCTATTTCCTTACTGCCCCTTGCTGCTATAACCATACTGCCCCTTGCTGCTATACCCACACTGCCCCTTGCTGCTATAACCATACTGCCCCTTGCTGCTATACCCACACTGCCCCTTGCTGCTATACCCACACTGCCCCTTGCTGCTATACCCACACTGCCCCTTGCTGCTATACCCACACTGCCCCTTGCTGCCATTCCCATACTTTCCCTTGCTGCCATTCCCACACTGCCCCTTGTTGCCATTCCCACACTGCCCCTTGCTGCCATTCCCACACTGCCCCTTGCTGCCATTCCACACTGCCCCTTGCTGCCATTCCCACACTGCCCCTTGCTGCCATTCCCATACTGCCCCTTGCTGCCATTCCCACACTGCCCCTTGCTGCCAGTCCCACACTGCCCCTTGCTGCCATTCCCACACTGCCCCTTGCTTCTATTTCCTTACTGCCCCTTGCTGCCATTCCCACACTGCCCCTTGCTGCCATTTCCACACTGCCCCTTGCTGCCATTCCCACACTGCCCCTTGCTGCCAATCCCACACTGCCCCTTGCTGCCATCCCCATACTGCTCCTTGCTACCTTTCCCATAATGCCCCTTGCTGCCATTTGCATACTGCCCCTTGCTGCCATTCCCATTCTGCCCCTTGCTACCTTTCCCATAATGCCCCTTGCTGCCATTTGCATACTGCCCCTTGCTGCCATTTGCATACTGCCCCTTGCTGCCATTTGCATACTGCCCCTTGCTGCCATTTGCATACCGCCTCTTGCTGCCATTTGCATACTGCCCCTTGCTGCCATTCCCATACTGCCCCTTGCTGCCATTCCCATACTGGCAGGTTTCACAATAATGGTTTCCATTTTTCCTTTTCACACACATACATCATGGGGGAAAAAAAGGTCAAAACCAAAGCAAATAAAGATTGAAATGCAGACAGTAGGTTTATTTTGTTGTAAAACAAAAACAAAAATTATATGGAAAGCGATAGTTTTGACAGAATCCTGGTTCAAAGACACCAACCCTCCTGATCCAAAGAAATCTCTCGCAATCTTTGTAACTGCCAAAAAGGTGCCTAAAGCTTGTAGAAATGAGCTTCTAACAACAAAAACTAAACAAACTATATCTTCCCTGGAAAAACAGTTCATAAAAGGTTTTTCAAATGGCCATTTTCTTCTTGTGAGACCATTCGGTTGTCCCCGCCTGTGTAATTTTATGGACGCTGGACCTTTTAACTTCTTGTACACATATTCAAATGCATAATTACTAACTTGAAAGCCTTTGAAAGTTAAGTACAAACATTAAACAACATGGCAACAACAGTAATATGTGATTATACAAACAAATTGTAGCCTGGTAGACTGTTTAGTATCCTACCCCCCTAATTCCCAAAATACAGCAAACACATATATGAAGTTACTTTAACTTTCAATTGTCAAAAAATCCAACTCAAATTAATATTCCAGCAGCTTTATGAAGGAATTCAAGTAGCAAACAATGTAGAATGCTATGATTTGGGCCCATTTATGGTGTATATGTGACAAATTTTTATAAACTTCACATGGACGTAGAACCTTTGAACTTTTCTACACATCTTCAAATGCCTTATCACCACATTGAAAGCAATTCAGGGTAAAGTACAAACATTAATCAACATGGAAACAACATAACAAGATTATTTTGCATATAAATTGTAGCTTGGCAGGCAGTATAGTACCCTATACCCCCCATTTACAAAAATGCGGTGTCGAACAAAATGAAACTTGTGACGGGTCTATTGATGGAATGAATTTACAGACCTGCCAACCCACCATCATGCCAAAGACTGAAAGAGTAGCATCCAGAGCTATTTGGAGTAGATGAGGGGGGGGGGGGGGGGGGGGGGGGAAGGCGGCGAGATAAACTGAACCGGCGGTGTGGAAGCGCGGGGGGGGGGGGGGGGGGAGGGGGGGGGGGGGAAGAGATAAGGCTGTGAAGGGGGCGCGATAAGCTGAACCGGCGGCGTGAAAGCGGGGGGGGGGGGGGGGGGGGGGGGGGGGGATGACTGGGCCTGTTGACGATCACTCCTCTGTAGGAGCCAGCCAGAACCCCATCAACATTGTGAAAATCTGCCCACACAAAATCGCCAACCCTGATGACATTGGGGTTGGAAACGTGCTGGGGGTCTTTGTATTTGGAGGGGTTGGACATTTTTAACACACTGAGTAATCTATCTTTGAGACCGCAGAGTTGGATGGATGTATGGATGAATGGATGAATGGATGGGCGAATAGGTGCATGGACGAGTGGATGAATGAATGGATGAATGGATGGATGAATGTATGAATGAATGAATGAATAGATAACTGAAGGGAGGGACGGACGGACGGACGGACGGTGGGTGAATGGATGGGTGGATGGGTGGGTAGGTGGATGCAACTTTAAAATCGCTGGAGATTCTGAAAACGAGCAAATCACGCTTCCGATTCCTGAGTCATTTGTGTTTATTGAATCTCTTGCGAGACACAGTGTGTCTATTTTTGTCCCGACTCAAAGCGGGAACTCGTACGCCTTGAACGTTCGCAACGCTGTCTGTCCACGTTCGCAACGCCGTCTGTCTGTGTTGCGAACGGAGGTTGCGAACGCTACGGACAGACAGATGAAATCGCCTTGGCTCGAGAACAAAGATATCGAAACTAAGTGAACTAAGCTATCCCGCATGTTCTATGGCGCCATTCTAACCTGTGTAGAGCGTGTAAAAAGTCACATCCCGTTTGGAAAGATGTGTATTTACACAAGAAAAGCGAAGTTGCGAATGTAGATCACACGGACAGAACTGAATCGGCAATCTGTAAGAAAGACGCCAGAGCCGTATTTTACCTTCAAGTGGTGTGCTTGCCGGCTTTTATCAAAACTACACACCACCAAACATCGTTTTCATCCCCCCCAAAAATCAAGAATGGCATTTTAGGTGGAGAAAATAGCCATTTATTAATCCTCAGAGTAGCGCGATTTAGCGGACAGACAACTTCCGGTACTTCTTATTTTCTTCTTTTTCTTCGATTTCTACCAAACTTAAGCCCGCCCCTTCGTGTTTCGTGACATTGATATGTAGGTGGAACCGTTATTCAAACAACTTGATCATCCGATATTACGTTAAAGGTCCTGACTTCTGTTTTTATTACATTGACTCGAGGCATTTGCAGGCCAGGAAGGAAATTGCGTCTGTCCGGATTTTAAGGTTCGCCACCAATCACACGCTCAAAAAGTCAACAAAAACAACATTGATGAACAAACCATGTATAATTCTTAATTTAGAATAGCTGCTTCTTCCATTTGGTTCACAAAAAGAAGTCAAAATTGGTACAGTTTGTCAAAAATTCCCGACTTTTCTCAGCCATGTTCTCAACACTACCTGATTGTGAAACCTGCCTACTGCCCCTTGCTGCAATTCCCTTACCACTCCTTACTGCCATTTCCTTATGGCCTTGCCTGCATGCAGTAACTCAATTGCAGGCAAGGCCACAAGGAAATGGCAGTAAGGGTGGTGGTGATGGTAATGGTGATGATGGTGGTTGTGATGGTGGTGGTGGTGGTGGTGGTGATGGTGATGGTGGTGGTGGTGGTGGTGGTTGTGATGGTGGTGGTGGTGGTGGTGGTGATGGTGGTTGTGATGTTGGTGGTGGTGGTGGTGATGGTGGTGGTGGTGGTGGTGGTGGTTGTGGTGGTGGTGGTGGTGGTGGTGGTGGTGGTGGTGGTGGTGGTTGTGGTGGTGGTGGTGGTGGTGGTGGTGGTGGTGGTGGTGGTGGTGGTGGTGGTGGTGATGGTGATGGTGGTGGTGATGGTGGTGGTGATGGTGATGGTGGTGATGGTGATGGTGATGGTGGTGGTGGTGGTGGTGGTGGTGGTGGTGATGGTGATGGTGGTGGTGATGGTGGTGGTGGTGATGGTGATGGTGGTGGTGGTGATGGTGATGGTGGTGGTGGTGGTGGCAATGGTGGTGGTGGTGGTGGTGGTGGTAGTGGTGGTGGTGGTTGTCGTGGTTGTAGTGGTGGTGGTGGTGGTGGTGGTGGTGGTGGTGGTGGTGGTGGTGGTTGTAGTGGTGGTGGTGGTGGTGGTGGTGGTGTCATGCGGCTCCATGTTCAAGTGGTCAGCGACCTGCAGTTGCTTGTGGCCAGTGGGTGCGGTGTTCGAAGCTGCACGGATTCTAGAGTTGCATCCTTGAGCAAGGTGCTTTACTCACATTGCTTCTCCCCACCCAGGAAAATAAAACGGTTTACATGTTAGGGCTGAGTTGGAAAATTGTGACAGCTAACTTTGGCACTTTCATCTGCAGCCTGGTTGCATGCTCCCCAGGGAGTTGAGATGGTGATGGAATGATAAGAAGAGATAGCCCGATGACCAGGGGGTAAATGTGTGTGGTTTGAGCATCCATCAATGGGTGAGAACATGCAATATAAATAAGAGCACCTTTACCTTTGTTGTTGTTGTTGTTGTTGTTGTGACCACTGCCCGTTGCAGACTTTGGCAAGTGTGCCAAGGACCAGGGGCTGCTGATGCCCTTCATGTGCAGGAAGATGGCCAAGGCGCTGGAGGTGTGCCTGACCAACGTGTGAGTGCTGCCCCCTCCCTCTCCCTGGCCCCACCCCCCTCCCCTGTACGCCCCTGTACTCCCCTGTACTCCCCTGTACTCCCATGTACTCCCCTGTACTCCCCTGTACTCCCCTGTACTCCCCTGTACTCCCCTGTAATCCCCTGTACTCCCGTGTACTCCCCTGTACTCCTCTGTGTTCCCCTGTACTCCCCTGTACTCCCCTGTACTCCCCTGTACTCCCCTGTATCCCCTGTACTCCCCTGTACTCCCCTGTACTCCCCTGTGTTCCCCTGTACTCCCCTGTACTCCCCTGTGCTCCCCTGTGCTCCCATGTACTCCCCTGTATCCCCTGTACTCCCCTGTATCCCCTGTACTCCCCTGTGCTCCCCTGTGCTCCCATGTACTCTCCTGTACTCCCCTGTACTCCCCTGTACTCCCCTGTGTTCCCCTGTACTCCCCTGTGTTCCCCTGTACTCCCCTGTACTCCCCTGTACTCCCCTGTGTTCCCCTGTACTCCCTTGTACTCCCCTGTACTCCCCTGTACTCCCCTGTGTTCCCCTGTACTCCCCTGTGTTCCCCTGTACTCCCTTGTACTTCCCTGTACTCCCCTGTACTCCCATGTACTCCCCTGTACTCCCTTGTACTCCCTTGTACTCCTCTGTACTCCCTTGTACTCCCCTGTACTCCCTTGTACTCCCCTGTACTCCCTTGTACTCCCTTGTACTCCCCTGTACTCCCCTGTACTCCCTTGTACTCCCCTGTACTCCCTTGTACTCCCTTGTACTCCTCTGTACTCCCTTGTACTCCCTTGTACTCCCCTGTACTCCCTTGTACTCCCTTGTACTCCCCTGTACTCCCCTGTACTCCCCTGTACTCCCCTGTACTCCCTTGTACTCCCCTGTACTCCCTTGTACTCCCTTGTACTCCCCTGTACTCCCCTGTACTCCCTTGTACTCCCCTGTACTCCCCTGTAATCCCCTGTTCTCCCCTGTACTCCCCTGTACTCCCTTGTACTCCCCTGTATCCCCTGTACTCCCCTGTACTCCCCTGTGTTCCCCTGTGCTCCCTTGTACTCCCCTATACTCCCTTGTACTCCCCTATACTCCCCTGTACTCCCCTGTACTCCCTTGTACTCCCCTGTACTCCCCTGTTCTCCCCTGTACTCTCCTGTACTCCCCTGTACTCCCCTGTACTCCCGTGTACTCCCCTGTACTCCCCTGTACTCCCCTGTACTCCCCTGTACTCCCCTATACTCCCCTGTACTCCCGTGTACTCCCCTCTACTCCCCTGTACTCCCATGTACTTCCATGTACTTCCCTGTACTCCCTTGTAGCTGCAGGTGTGTCTGATACTGGCAAGCATTGACCTGGCATGCGTACACTCAGCATTTTCTCCTGGTCTCATTAAATAAGGTTGCATATGAGCAAGCTGTGTGCATATACACTTGTGTGTGTGCATTTGTGCCTGCATGCATAGATGCACATGCACACACATGCATGCACACACACACATGCATGCACACACACATACACACACGCACATGCACATGCACACACCCATGTACTCCCCTGTGTTCCCCTGTACTCCCTTGTACTCCCCTGTACTCCCCTGTGTTCCCCTGTACTCCCCTGTACTCCCCTGTACTCCCCCGTGTTCCCCTGTACTCCCTTGTACTCCCCTGTACTCCCCTGTACTCCCCTGTGTTCCCCTGTACTCCCTTGTACTCCCCTGTATCCCCTGTACTCCCCTGTACTCCCCTGTACTCCCCTGTACTCCCCTGTACTCCCTTGTACTCCCCTGTACTCCCCTGTGTTCCCCTGTACTCCCTTGTACTCCCCTGTACTCCCCTGTATCCCCTGTACTCCCCTGTACTCCCCTGTACTCCCCTGTATCCCCTGTATCCCCTGTACTCCCTTGTACTCCCCTGTATCCCCTGTACTCCCCTGTGTTCCCCTGTACTCCCTTGTACTCCCCTGTACTCCCCTGTACTCCCCTGTACTCCCCTGTACTCCCCTGTACTCCCCTGTACTCCCCTGTACTCCCCTGTACTCCCCTGTACTCCCCTGTACTCCCCTGTACTCCCCTGTACTCCCATGTACTCCCCTGTACTCCCCTGTACTCCCCTGTACTCCCCTGTACTCCCTGTACTCCCTGTACTCCCCTGTACTCCCATGTACTCCCCTGTACTCCCCTGTACTCCCCTGTACTCCCCTGTACTCCCCTGTACTCCCCTGTACTCCCCTGTACTCCCCTGTACTCCCCTGTACTCCCCTGTACTCCCCTGTACTCCCCTGTACTCCCCTGTACTCCCCTGTACTCCCCTGTACTCCCCTGTGTTCCCCTGTACTCCCCTGTACTCCCCTGTACTCCCCTGTACTCCCCTGTACTCCCCTGTACTCCCCTGTACTCCCCTGTACTCCCTGTACCCCTGTACTCCCCTGTACTCCCCTGTACTCCCCTGTACTCCCCTGTACTCCCCTGTACTCCCTGTACTCCCCTGTACTCCCATGTACTCCCATGTACTCCCCTGTACTCCCTGTACTCCCCTGTACTCCCTTGTACTCCCCTGTACTCCCCTGTGTTCCCCTGTACTCCCCTGTACTCCCCTGTACTCCCCTGTACTCCCCTGTACTCCCCTGTACTCCCATGTACTCCCCTGTACTCCCTGTACTCCCTGTACTCCCCTGTACTCCCCTGTACTCCCTGTACTCCCTTGTACTCCCCTGTACTCCCCTGTACTCCCCTGTACTCCCTGTACTCCCCTGTACTCCCCTGTACTCCCCTGTACTCCCCTGTACTCCCCTGTACTCCCCTGTACTCCCTTGTACTCCCTTGTACCCCTGTACTCCCCTGTACTCCCTGTCCCCTGTACTCCCCTGTACGCCCCTGTACGCCCCTGTACGCCCCTGTACGTCCCTGTACGCCCCTGTACGTCCCTGTACGTCCCTGTACGCCCCTGTACGTCCCTGTACGTCCCTGTACGCCCCTGTACGTCCCTGTACGTCCCTGTACGCCCCTGTACGCCCCTGTACGCCCCTGTACGCCCCTGTACTCCCCTGTACTCCCCTGTACTCCCCTGTACTCCCCTGTGTTCCCCTGTACTCCCATGTACTCCCATGTACTCCTCTGTACTCCCCTGTACTCCCCTGTACTTCCCTGTACTCCCCTGTACTCCCTTGTACTCCCCTGTACTCCCGTGTACTCCCCTGTACTCCTCTGTGTTCCCCTGTACTCCCCTGTACTCCCCTGTACTCCCCTGTATCCCCTGTACTCCCCTGTACTCCCCTGTACTCCCCTGTGTTCCCCTGTACTCCCCTGTACTCCCTGTGCTCCCTGTGCTCCCATGTACTCCCCTGTATCCCCTGTACTCCCCTGTATCCCTGTACTCCCCTGTGCTCCCCTGTGCTCCCATGTACTCCCCTGTACTCCCCTGTACTCCCCTGTTCTCCCCTGTACTCCCCTGTGTTCCCCTGTACTCCCCTGTACTCCCCTGTACTCCCCTGTGTTCCCCTGTACTCCCCTGTACTCCCCTGTACTCCCCTGTGTTCCCCTGTACTCCCCTGTGTTCCCCTGTACTCCCTTGTACTTCCCTGTACTCCCCTGTGTTCCCCTGTACTCCCTTGTACTCCCTTGTACTCCCCTGTACTCCCCTGTACTCCCTTGTACTCCCCTGTACTCCCTTGTACTCCCCTGTACTCCCTTGTACTCCCCTGTACTCCCCTGTACTCCCCTGTACTGCCCTGTTCTCCCCTGTACTCCCCTGTACTCCCCTGTACTCCCTTGTACTCCCCTGTATCCCCTGTTCTCCCCTGTACTCCCCTGTGTTCCCCTGTGCTCCCTTGTACTCCCCTATACTCCCTTGTACTCCCCTATACTCCTCTGTACTCCCCTGTACTCCCCTGTACTCCCTTGTACTCCCCTGTACTCCCCTGTACTCCCCTGTACTCCCGTGTACTCCCCTGTACTCCCCTGTACTCCCGTGTACTCCCCTGTACTCCCCTGTACTCCCCTGTACTCCCGTGTACTCCCCTGTACTCCCATGTACTTCCATGTACTTCCCTGTACTCCCTTGTAGCTGCAGGTGTGTCTGATACTGGCAAGCATTGACCTGGCATGCGTACACTCAGTATTTTCTCCTGGTCTCATTAAATAAGGTTGCATATGAGCAAGCTGTGTGCATATACACTTGTGTGTGTGCATTTGTGCCTGCATGCATAGATGCACATGCACACACATGCATGCACACACACACATGCATGCACACACACATACACACACACACATGCACATGCACACACACATGCACATGCACACACACACACACATGCACGCTCGCACACACACACACACACACACACACACACACACACACACACTTACATGCATGTATTCATACACACATGCAAGAATTCATACACACACATGCATATATACACAAATACACACATGCCTACACTTGCATGCTTGCATAAAAAAATACATGCAAGCATGCACACAAACACACACACATGCACACAAATATACATGCACACACTCACTCACACACACTCACTCACACAGTCACTCACTCACTCAGTCACTCACTCAGTCACTCACTCAGTCACTCACTCACTCACTCACTCACTCACTCACTCACTCACTCACTCACTCACTCACTCACTCACTCACTCACTCACTCACTCACTCACTCACTCACTCACTCACTCACTCACTCACTCACTCACTCACACACACACACACACACACACGCACGCACGCACGCACGCGCACGCACGCACACACACACACACACACACTCACACACACTCAAACACACACACACACATGCACACACACTCAAACACACACATCACACAAACACATGTACACACACACACACACAAACAAACACACATACCCACACACACATCCCCCCCCCCCCCCCGCTCCCCCCCCCCCGCTCCCCCCCCCCCCCCCCCCCAACGTGTTGGAAGTGTTTTACAAAGGGCTTTCTGTACATCTTGTTGCCATGGTTTTTATTTGCAGCTACAAAGACCCAGAGTTTGTGGAAAGGTGTACCAAGGAGTACCTGGAGGAGCGGACAGAGTATCGGAGGACGGGAATAAAACAGAAAATGAAGAAGAAGGACAACGTGATGATTTAAATATGATGTGGTTTCTCTCCACCCACACCTCAGTCAAAACATGCTGTAGTTTGCAAAACGGATGAGTTAGAAGGAAAGGATTTGTTGAATTGTAATGGATTGGACAGATTTTTGCATCTGAAATATGCTGTTTATGGTTTGGTGAAGCAGCTGGATTCGCTTGTCAGTTTTCATGAATTGCTTACGATGTCGAATCACTGTGGCGAAGCAGTAAGTAGGCCACTTTGTGTATCAAAGCGTGGTGATGATGCTTTCCATCCAGGACAA
>JAWQFJ010001192.1:30000-40029 GCA_034096865.1 Theodoxus fluviatilis
TAAGTTAAAACTAGTCTCTGCAAGAGCAGCTCTGACCCAGATCGGGTTTCCTACATCCACAAGGCAAACTTACTGAAGAGAGAAGCCCACCAACTCTCTCCTCACTGGGAGACCAGTTTATGTT
This sequence comes from Theodoxus fluviatilis, assembly GCA_034096865.1. Lineage (NCBI taxonomy): Eukaryota > Metazoa > Mollusca > Gastropoda > Cycloneritida > Neritidae > Theodoxus > Theodoxus fluviatilis. Next base: position 30,125 of record JAWQFJ010001192.1, read on the forward strand.
CTCTCTGTCTCTCCCCTTTCGGACAAGTTTCCCAGAACCACAAGCCTTATTGGCAACAGATGTGCACTGTTTCTCTCTGTCTCTCCCCTTTCGGACAAGTTTCCCAGAACCACAAGCCTTATTGGCAAGAGATGTCCACTGTTTCTCTCTGCACTTTGACACCAGCTAGAATGCTCTCTTTCACTGCTATGTCTCTTCATGAGCACCTTTGTTCCATCATCCACTTCCTGAATGCACACATCACAAGGTGTATAGGCTTCATTTAGTTCCATTCTTCTTCAGCCAGAGTGCAATTCTCCGACTGTCTCACTGCTCCAGTCCCTCGGAGACGAGCAATTACGTTCTTGCATGTTTATCTTCTCGGGTCAGTGTGCAAAGTCCATCCCTTCGCTTTCACAATCAGTTTTCTAGATCAACTGAACAGGTCTCTTCCATTTTTCTCTTCACCGCACAGCCTGTTTACTCCCCCTCCCCTAATTCTCTGAACCAACCGTCTGAGAGAAATTCTGGTCCAGTACCACTTTCCTGATCAACACACTGTCCCGAAAAGAGAAGTCTTCTGTTTCTCTCTTTACTGGGCAGCCGGCGGGCACTGTCCCGTCTCTGGGTGAGCAATTCTATTCAGACCTGGCTTCATAGATCCATCAACAAAGGTACAGACTGCTCAAATTTTAGACGGAGCCTGCAAGAAGACCGTTTTCACCCTTAGCTATTTGCGTGCTGAATGAGTGAGCCACATTACCCATTCGATGGATGTTGCTCAGGGCCCGTATCCAGAACGGCGAGTTATCTTTTTAACACTCGATTTATCCCCTAACCCTGGGTTATCTTGATCGGTTAGATAAGGTACGCTTGTCAGAGGATCCTAGGTTGCGCTTTGCTATATATACTGGTTTCCAGCCAAGGGAGAGCGGAACAGACAGTTGGAATTGTCCGAGTTTAGAGATAAATCGGCGTTAAAATAACTCGCTGTTCTGGATACGGGCCCTGTTCCGGTATGCACCTACCCTGCTTCATTACCATTGCCAAAATTGTGGAAGAGTTGCAGGACAAGTAAAGCACACCTACCCATCAGCCATCTTGAAAAGAGGCGTCCTCAATTTCTATCTTTACCAGGCAAGCTGTGTGCTTTTCTCTCCCTCCCTCTAAGTTGTGCAAGCAAGCGTGAAGCAGTGTTAGTTCCCTAAATCCACACACCACCCTATAAACATATGGAAGTTCTCTAGTCAGATCCAGTCTCCCTGTCTGTAGAGGTCAGCTGCCTCCTTGAACACGCTTGCCCACTCCTCAAAAATCTCTCATCTGATGACAGTCCTCTCTCTGAAATGCTGGTTAGTCTCTATTACATACCTGAAATTGTAAAATTCCACAGACATACCAAATCACCATTGTTCTCCGCAATGGTTAGGTAGTCTCTTTAATGAATGCGAAGAAGCCACAAAGAAGAATCCACACCTGACAACAGTCTTTAATATATATCAGGCAGACCAGTCTCTTGTAAGCCTGGCGGTTCTAAAATCCACAGACATCTTACTATGAGATCATCCTCTTTTTGCTCAGCAATGGTCTGGTGGTCGAAGTACACAAATCTGTACACTCCACAAATATTTTCTCATCAGATGACCGTCTTCTCCCTCCATCAGGTCAGCCAGTCTCTCTTTCAAGCCAGAAGACTTCAAAATCCACAAACATCAGAATACCTTATCGCCATCTTTCTTTGTAATGGTCCGGTAGACTCTTGTCCAAGACCAGACACGCCACAATATGGTCTGGTCAACTCTTGTACAAGACCAGACACGCCACAATATGGTCTGGTCAACTCTTGTCCAAGACCAGACACGCCACAATATGGTCTGGTCAACTCTTGTACAAGACCAGACACGCCACATCCCACAGATATCCTCTAATCAGTTGACAGTCTTCTCCAGTCTGCCAGCCTCTTTCAAGGTCCGCACACTCAAGGAACATTCCCACAGACTTCCCCCTTCGTGGTGGGGAGAACAATTCTGCAACAATCCTTCACACACCACAAACCACAAGCATCCAGTCGGCAGATCACACAAAATCCCCCCCCTCTCCCTCTCTCTCTCCTCTCTCTCTCTCTCTCCTCTCTCCCCTCTCTCTCCCCCCTCTCTCTCTCTCTCTCTCTCCTCTCTCTCTCTCTCCTCTCTCCCCTCTCTCTCTCTCTCTCTCTCTCTCTCTCTCTCTCTCTCTCTCTCTCTCTCTCTCTCTCTCTCTCTCTCTTCTCTCTCTCTCTCTCTCTCTCTCTCTCTCGTTGGCGGGAAAGAGTTGTCTGCGAGGAATCTGCAGACTGAAGTGGGCGAGGCGAAATCCTCGATGAGGGGAAGTCCATGGCAAGAGCGTTGCTTTTTCTTGCTAGTGTGCGGCCATCCTCCTGCTTCCTGTTAGTGTGCGGCTGTCCTCCTGCATCCTGTTAGTGTGCGGCCATCCTCTTGGCAGGGGGAGGCATGAGGTCCTGGTCTTCCGTGGCGCGTCTCTTCTTCTCCTTCACCTGGAACCGGTCCTTTTGGATGAGGTTGAAGAGCAGGTCCTTGGTGACTGGCTTCTTGATGCTCTCACACACAGCTGTGAACACAACACAGGAAGGAGCTGTTGTGAGGCTGGGAAAGACATGATGAATGAATGAATGAATGAATGAATGAATGAATGAATGAATGAGTGAATGAATGAGTGAGTGAATGAATGAATGAATAAATGAATGAATGAATGAATGAATGAATGAATGAATGAATGAATGAATGGCTGAAGAGCAGGTCCTTGGTGATTTTCACAATTTCCACTTAGAAATAAATCTTAAAACTTTTTTTTTTTTTGGTTACTGCATCAGTTTTTTGTCTCCATTGTTTTTACATACATCATGTTCAATAACAATAAGTTCAAACTTTACAGTCACTTTTCGGGATAGTGGGTTTTTCAGGACCTAAACTCTTAAATTTGTCACAACTTTGTCACTTTTCAAAATACTGCGACACCTTCGATATCACATTGAAGGAAATTCAACAAACTGTCAGCTATGTGTGTTTTTGAACGCATTAAAAAAATTCGACCTGACCCTGGGTTTTGCCTATGCAGGTCACAATGTAGGACTATGAACCAGGGGAGCATACTGTGAAAAGGGTCAGCTGGGTCAGTATGGGAAAGACAGTGAGGGGAGAAAGTGGGTGGTGTGGGACATGACACCCTACACTCCTACTAACCAGTGGCCGTGTTGTAGCCATTGGGGAAAGACTTGTCTGTTCTTTCTCTCATGAACTTCCATCCCTTGTCGTAGGAACACTCGATGATCTTCCCATCATACTGCCGCAGTTCCTTGGTCACCTGAAACACAGACTTGCACTGGTCAGGCTTTCTGCCTCGGTATATACATGTGCAACTTGATACACACGCACACACACACAACCTCACTATTGCTCTCTCCCTCTCTGTCTGTGTCTGTCTGTCTGTCTGTCTGACTGACTGACTGACTGACTGACTGACACACACACACACACACACACACACACACACACACACACACAAACCCCACTCTTGCTCTCTCCCTCTCAGTCTGTCTGTCTGTCTGTCTGTCTGTCTGTCTGTCTGTCTGTCTGTCTGTCTGTCTGTCTCTCTCTCTCTCTCTCTCTCACGCACACACACACACACACACACACACACACACACACACACAAACCCCACTTTTGCTCTCTCCCTCTCAGTCTGTCTCTGTCTGTCTGTCTGTCTGTCTGTCTATCTCACACACACACACACACACACACACACAAACACACACTATACACGAACTAAACACGCACACACAATACACATAAACACTATACACACATACACTACACACACACTATACACTTCTTGGATGTCCGTCGCGGGCGACGATGACCTTAGTGACTCCGAAGGTGGGATTGCAGCCCGAACTGTAATGCACATGAGCGACCGCACTCCGGGCATTTAACAGCAGTAGTAGGGTCCAGCCTCCTTTCTTTACGGGCAGCACGCTTGCTGTCGAACCTCTGCAGGCACTGCTCCTCAAAAGCCGCTACACCCTGGGCAGCTGCCGAGCGCCAGGTGCTAGTCTGCAGTCAGGTACTAACAGTCTGAGACACTGATCCTGCCAACTCTGAGAGTGGCCACACTACACACACACACTATACACACACACATACACACACACTACACACTATACACACACTAAACACACACACTACACACTATACACACAATAAACACACACATTGTGCTTCCTATGTCTTGAATTAACAGCTTTGTGTTGCATGACCTTGGATGACCTTGACCTTGGGTCAAGGCCACATGTATTTTGGTAGGAGAAAATGTTTTATTTCGTCTTGTCGCACCATGAGCATGTTTATCGTGATAATGGCATAGTAAAAAAATGAAAATACATACATACACACACTACACACTATACACACACTAAACACATATACATACACACACACTACACACACACTATACACACACTAAACACACATACACACACACTAAACACACACACTATACACACACACCATACACTATGCACACACTACACACACACACTACACACACACACACACACACACACACACACACACACACACTACACACACACCTCACTTCCAAGACCGACACTGGATTCCTACCTTCATGCAGTCAAAGGGCTGGTCATGACCCCCTACATACAGGAACCCCTTGGTTTCCGGTAGACACCTGTGTTGGAACAAAGAGCAGATCTTCTTATACTCTGCGAGTAAAGGAGCAAGTAGGAGGGTTGTGTTCACGCTCCATTTCTGAAGGGGGACAGATATATTTCAAATTGTAATGATCAGGGATGAAAAGTGGGTAACCAAAAAAAGCCTGAACTTTTTTGGGGTATGCAATATTGAAGCGGCAAAGCACAGGACTAGGAGGCAGGACTATCACGTACTTGTTTCACTGACAACTTTAATGGACTTGCTGGAGAAGTACAGGAACTGGCAATTTTAGTGGAAAGCCTGCAGCACTTGGCATGAAGCCATGGATTCTCTTCTAACTTGGCTTTTATTTGGGGGGGGGGGGGGGGGGGAAAGGAAGTCTCTAATGTCAACAGCTTTTCTCTTCTCAGCTCTTGCATTGTGAGCCTGATTAGTGGACTGGGAACATCTAGCTTCAGGTCGCTTTGGAAGGCATGCAACAAGATGGTTGGGACGCCAGTTTTTTTTATTCGGATCCCCATTTTGGTCCACATAATGGCTGGGTTGGCTCCTGCAGGGTTTGACTCAAGCACTTTTGGGTTGACGGCCTCGCAAAAAAACAAAACAAACCCGGAACCCTCTAAAAAGTCAGGATAACTGACCCCCCAAAACCTGAAAATTTTTATCCTGGAATGATGGCGAATAACAGTCCAGACATCCAAAGCTGGGGCTGAACCGTGACACCTAATTGCCTTTCGCAATTGCCAACTACACCGAATTCCAATCTTAACTCCTAACGTCCTCCAAGGAATTCCACAACTACAAGCCCCAGTCCTATAAGGTTTTAAAGAAAATGAAACATAACATGGTTGATTTGTTTTTAAAATTCCTACTTTAGTCAACAGTAAATGTTGGTCATTCTAAGATCAAGTACAAAGTGTTTTAGATATTTTCCTTTGCTTACTTTGCATGTAATTTGCATGATTAGGATTTAGAGCAGTTGGGAGTGGTAAAGGATGTTAAGAGTTAAAAAAGATGCATTTATCAGTGTAGTTAGTTGTTCCCCTGCAGTCACTGTGCTGGTGCAGGGAGGGAATGGGCCTCCTCTGTGGGAGCACGAAGCTAGCATGTGTTGAGCCGATGTGGGTGGGAAGACCAGTTCAGAACTTTTCATTAATGGAAGGCTTTTTTTAACCCTTCTACTGCCGTGATTAAAATAAAACATAAACATAAAAAGCACACTCCCAGTGCACTGGCAATGATGGCAGACTGGCTCAGTTGTGTGCTGTGCTCTCATTGGTTGACAGAAATAGGCTCTAACCAATGAAAAGTGAGCTTAGTGAAAGTTTACCACACAGAGCCGAAGCCCAGTGGCCGAAAATTTAGACTGTGGCAGTCTGCTGTTGCTGTCTGAATTTCAAGACTGTGGAACTCCAAGGGTTAAGTCTGTACCTTGGCGCTGTTCGATGGTAACCCCTGTGTCTACAAATCAAGTAATTTTACAGAAGCAGCCTTTAAAAAAAAGCTGTCATCTGCTGTGTTTTCCTTCTCACTTTGACACTTTCAACTCTTCTTCTTTAATAAATTTGAGCTTGTCCATAGGTTGTGGATGGAAGATATTTACAGCAGACTCACAACAGATCGGTGTGAGGGGTTCAGGCAGGAAATCTAAAATTGTCATTCTTGTAGGTACATTGTCAGCACCAGACAGCCATGACACGTGGCCCCACACCACGAAATTAACCACATCATATCACCACCTCCATCATTACCACTACACTAGCTCCATCACTACCACACCACCTCCATCACTGCCACCACCACCACATCACCTCTATCACTGCCACCACCACCACATCACTTCCATCACTACCACCACCACCACCACATCACCTCCATCACCACTACCACATCACCATCACTACCACAACTACAACATCACATCTATCACCACCACCACCACCATATCACCACCTCAACAATCACTACCACCACCACCACCACATCACCTCCATCACTGCCACCACCACCACCACATCACCTCTATCACCACCTCTACCACATCACCTCCAGCACTACCACCACCACTACCACATCACCTCTATCACTGCCACCACCACATCACCTCCATCACTGCCACCACCACCACCACATCACCTCTATCCCCACCACTACCACATCACCTCCAGCACTGCCACCACCACTACCACCTCACCTCTATCACTGCCACCACCACTACCACCTCACCTCTATCACTACCACCACCACTACCACATCACCTCTATCACTGCCACCACCACATCACCTCCAGCACTGCCACCACCACTACCACATCACCTCTATCACTGCCACCACCACTACCACATCACCTCTATCACTGCCACCACCACTACCACCTCACCTCTATCACTGCCACCACCACTACCACATCACCTCTATCACTGCCACCACCACATCACCTCCAGCACTGCCACCACCACTACCACATCACCTCTATCACTGCCACCACCACTACCACATCACCTCTATCACTGCCACCACCACTACCACCTCACCTCTATCACTACCACCACCACTACCACCTCACCTCTATCACTGCCACCACCACATCACCTCCAGCACTGCCACCACCACTACCACATCACCTCTATCACTGCCACCACCACATCACCTCCAGCACTGCCACCACCACTACCACCTCACCTCTATCACTGCCACCACCACTACCACATCACCTCTATCACTGCCACCACCACATCACCTCCAGCACTACCACCACCACTACCACCTCACCTCTATCACTGCCAGCCACCACATCACCTCCATCACTGCCACCACCACCACCACATCACCTCTATCCCCACCACTACCACATCACCTCCAGCACTGCCACCACCACTACCACCTCACCTCTATCACTGCCACCACCACTACCACATCACCTCCATCACTGCCACCACCACCACCACATCACCTCTATCCCCACCACTACCACATCACCTCCAGCACTGCCACCACCACTACCACCTCACCTCTATCACTGCCACCACCACTACCACATCACCTCCATCACTGCCACCACCACTACCACCTCACCTCTATCACTGCCACCACCACTACCACATCACCTCTATCACAGCCACCACCACATCACCTCTATCACTGCCACCACCACTACCACCTCACCTCTATCACTGCCACCACCACCACCACATCACCTCTATCACTGCCACCACCACTACCACCTCACCTCTATCACTGCCACCACCACTACCACATCACATCTATCACTGCCACCACCACTACCACATCACCTCTATCACTGCCACCACCACTACCACATCACCTCTATCACTGCCACCACCACTACCACCTCACCTCTATCACTGCCACCACCACTACCACATCACCTCTATCACTGCCACCACCACATCACCTCTATCACTGCCACCACCACTACCACCTCACCTCTATCACTGCCACCACCACTACCACATCACCTCCAGCACTGCCACCACCACTACCACCTCACCTCTATCACTGCCACCACCACCACCACATCACCTCTATCACTGCCACCACCACTACCACCTCACCTCTATCACTACCACCACCACTACCACCTCACCTCTATCACTGCCACCACCACCACCACATCACCTCTATCACTGCCACCACCACTACCACCTCACCTCTATCACTGCCACCACCACCACCACATCACCTCTATCACTGCCACCACCACTACCACCTCACCTCTATCACTGCCACCACCACCACCACATCACCTCTATCACTGCCACCACCACTACCACATCACCTCTATCACTGCCACCACCACATCACCTCCAGCACTGCCACCACCACTACCACCTCACCTCTATCACTGCCACCACCACTACCACCTCACCTCTATCACTGCCACCACCACTACCACATCACCTCTATCACTGCCACCACCACATCACCTCCAGCACTGCCACCACCACTACCACCTCACCTCTATCACTGCCACCACCACTACCACATCACCTCCAGCACTGCCACCACCACTACCACATCACCTCTATCACTGCCACCACCACATCACCTCCAGCACTGCCACCACCACTACCACCTCACCTCTATCACTGCCACCACCACTACCACATCACCTCTATCACTGCCACCACCACATCACCTCCAGCACTACCACCACCACTACCACCTCACCTCTATCACTGCCAGCCACCACATCACCTCCATCACTGCCACCACCACCACCACATCACCTCTATCCCCACCACTACCACATCACCTCCAGCACTGCCACCACCACTACCACCTCACCTCTATCACTGCCACCACCACTACCACATCACCTCCATCACTGCCACCACCACTACCACCTCACCTCTATCACTGCCACCACCACTACCACATCACCTCTATCACTGCCACCACCACATCACCTCTATCACTGCCACCACCACTACCACCTCACCTCTATCACTGCCACCACCACCACCACCTCACCTCTATCACTACCACCACCACTACCACATCACCTCTATCCCCACCACTACCACATCACCTCCAGCACTGCCACCACCACTACCACCTCACCTCTATCACTGCCACCACCACTACCACCTCACCTCTATCACTGCCACCACCACATCACCTCCATCACTGCCACCACCACTACCACCTCACCTCTATCACTGCCACCACCACATCACCTCTATCACTGCCACCACCACTACCACCTCACCTCTATCACTGCCACCACCACTACCACATCACCTCTATCACTGCCACCACCACATCACCTCTATCACTGCCACCACCACTACCACCTCACCTCTATCACTGCCACCACAACCACCACATCACCTCTATCACTGCCACCACCACATCACCTCCAGCACTGCCACCACCACTACCACCTCACCTCTATCACTACCACCACCACTACCACATCACCTCTATCACTGCCACCACCACTACCACCTCACCTCTATCACTGCCACCACCACCACCACATCACCTCTATCACTGCCACCACCACATCACCTCCAGCACTGCCACCACCACTACCACCTCACCTCTATCACTACCACCACCACCACCACATCACCTCTATCACTGCCACCACCACATCACCTCCAGCACTGCCACCACCACTACCACCTCACCTCTATCACTGCCACCACCACTACCACCTCACCTCTATCACTG
>JAWQFJ010001192.1:40039-80039 GCA_034096865.1 Theodoxus fluviatilis
CCAACGACATTTTTTCTCCTCATATACCAGTAACCATATGTATGCACAAAAGACAAACCACCATCCTTCCGCATGCGTTTTTTATGGAGTGCGCACTGGCGTTCCACACCGGCTCGGTTCGTTCGCCCTGGTCACCAGGACCCTTGCGCGCAGCCCACCGTTTGCACATTTAGGTATTACGGAGGTGATAAATGTGTTACTGATGCCAGAGAGACAAATCCGAATGGAAGATGAAACTATTATGAACAACACTAGGTGGCTACATGTAAACATCTCAAGAACGTTGCATGCAGCTAAGGGAAAATCTTGATAGACTCTCCCGCATGTTATATGCTGCAAGATACCGATGGAATCACTTCTCGGAACTTTTTGAGGTGATCTGGACAATGCACCTTTGTTGGCGAAAACGTCAACCTGATGAAGGTAGACAAGCTGTTTTACAGCGGTAAAAACGACAGACATGAAGTTCAAAGGATAGACAGTGAAATGAGGGACTTTCCACTCATTAACATGTTGAGCTTCAGTGTAACGAATAGTTTTCTGTTCTTGGCTCGTCTCCTCATTTTCGGATTATTTGTTTCATCATTTACCAAAGCGCAAAAAAGCAATATCTCAAAGCATGATGTGTGGGGGGCAGTAGACTGATTCCTGTTTCCCTGAAGTGGTTTAGAGAATTCCCGTGGACGGTAAAGGCCCAGAAGTTTAAAAATCCCACGAAACAATGACTTATGTTAATGTAGACCTATTCGAGAGTGCCTCGACTGGGATGCAAGACAAAAAAAAAAATTTATAAAACCCCTTCAAACCCCAACCTTACTGCCTTTCTTTAAATAGATCAGTCTCACACAATACACTCTAAGGCTAGAGAATCCGTTTTATATACTTGTTTCCGCTATGTTGTTGGCAACACATCACGAGTGTGGGTTGGATCTGTAGTCTAAATCCATCTACATCGGGGTCAGCATTAAGTCTGCATCCCTCCGCCATACTAATGTTTTAATTCTGACGTAATGGACTTCCGGCTACCGTTAGCCACTGCGGCCTAGAGTGGGACACAAAAGGACAATCTGGATCCTGAATTAATAATGAGAAAACAATAGGCTCGAATTTTGTCTGTCTCCCCCCCAAGAAGCAGACCCGGTGATGGGGAGGGAAGGGATGTAGTAAAATAAAAAAAAAAACAAAATTTTGATATCAAGGACTCTGCAAATGAGAATTTTGGTAGGTAAGAGGGGGGGATTATACGGTTATTAAATAAATGGAGCGACATTTTCGTCCCCGTCCCATAAGGCAGTTAAAGGGTATTGGAAAACCTCGGGCACTGGGGGGGCGCATTCGCAAATACTGAAACACGTCGGTCGATAAGGTAATCCTCGTATTTGACATACTCTGCTACCCAGCCACCCACGCCCCAGCGGCATACTACCGTAAGAGAATAAATATCCCCTGGTGTTGCCTCTTTTTTCAAAAAAAAAAAAAAATGACGGGTGTTTGTATGCAAGTAAACTGGAAGTAGAAAGGGGTGCGTGCGGGGGGGTGGTTTTTCGGGGGGGGAGGGGGGGGAGGGTCGAATCGTGACGTAGCCTCTTAGCGGCCCAGAAAACGGCAGACTTGCTGGCTCCAAAACGTGAGGAACTCGTCCTATGACGACCTCTGTGGGGCACCCCCAAGCACAAAAAAGCAGAGTAGTGGGAAACAGGTCATGCCACGGAAGGCGGTTGGGTTCGGTCTGGGTCTCAATCGGACGGGAGACTAACATTCAGAAGAAAGAGATAAAAGACAAGAAAAAAGAAAAGGAAAAAAAACAGGTGTGGAAAAAGAATAAAACCGTAGGGAGAGATCATAAAGAGTGAGAGGCGGCGTCGAAAGCGGTAGGGGAATGGGAAAAGAGAACCACATGATACAAGAAAAAAAAGCGGGACGACGAGCCAAATGTGCGTTTTTTTTTTGCTGTCAGTGATATTATATTTTTTGTTTAGGTTTTCTTCGTCGCCGCGCCCCGAAGACCGGACCTCCGCACCCGCCGCCCTCCTCCACCCCCCGCCTACGAACTCCTTTCCCCAGCCCCTCCCTAAGAATTCTTGCGAATAAAAAGTCTAGAGACATAACTTGGCAAAAACTACAAACCAGTCCGGGGTGGGTGGGGGGAGAAAAGAAGAACGGGGCGAGGGGGGCGCAGCCTGCAGGGCAGCCAAAATTGGTGCATCCTCGTTCTCGACACATTGGGGTGAGTCTGTAGTTTGTCCGCGCGAGATCATAGACCGAAACGACAAACCAACATGTCGTCATGTCGTTTATAAAACATGATTAGAAAAGGTATGGAAGTGTGGGGGTAAGAGGGGGCAGGGGGGAGAAAAAGGTTGCGGATAAGTTGAGGTTGTTGAATAAGGTGTGCTGTGAAGAGGTCAGAAAAAAAAAAGAAAAAAAAATTAGGAATACAGGGTTCAAATGTACGGATGTTATAAGCGACCCAGAATATAAAACAGTAAAACGGTGCTACTACGCTAAAAGAGAGATTAATTTCAGATTTCAGAGTTCTGCATTTGGAGGGGAGGTGGAAAAAAAAAAAAAAAGTGGTGTCCGTATTTTGGAGTTTGATAGAGAAGTGGCGTGACAGTCAAATGGTACCACAAACTTTGTACCGTCAGGTTTTCAGTGACAGTCAAATGGTGCCACAAACTTTGTACCGTCAGGTTTTCAGTGACAGTCAAATGGTACCACAAACTTTGTACCGTCAGGTTTTCAGTGACAGTCAAATGGTGCCACAAACTTTGTACCGTCAGGTTTTCAGTGACAGTCAAATGGTGCCACAAACTTTGTACCGTCAGGTTTTCAGTGACAGTCAAATGGTGCCACAAACTTTGTACCGTCAGGTTTTCAGTGACAGTCAAATGGTACCACAAACTTTGTACCGTCAGGTTTTCATTGACAGTCAAATGGTGCCACAAACTTTGTACCGTCAAGTTTTCAGTGACAGTCAAATGGTGCCACAAACTTTGTACCGTCAGGTTTTCAGTGACAGTCAAATGGTGCCACAAACTTTGTACCGTCAGGTTTTCAGTGACCGTCAAATGGTACTACAAACTTTGTACCGTCAGGTTTTCAGTGACAATCAAATGGTACCACAAACTTCGTACCGTCAGGTTTTCAGTGACAGTCAAATGGTACCACAAACTTCGTACCGTCAGGTTTTCAGTGACAGTCAAATGGTGCCACAAACTTTGTACCGTCAGGTTTTCAGTGACAGTCAAATGGTACCACAAACTTCGTACCGTCAGGTTTTCAGTGACAGTCAAATGGTACTACAAACTTTGTACCGTCAGGTTTTCAGTGACAGTCAAATGGTACCACAAACTTTGTACCGTCAGGTTTTCAAGGAAAGGGCGGGAATATGATTCGCACAAAAGCGACCCGAAAAAAAATGAATAAGCAACAACTTACTTACTGCCTCTTAATTATTTCACTCTGTCGTACTTTTCGCACCGGTATCAATAATATTCTATCAGCCTGTTTTTGGGGGGGAATTGTAACAAGATCCTATTCCTTCAGCAAAACTGCCCATGTCATCATCTTGGCGACTATTTACTGTCTATATATTTTACATGGCAGACACGCTTCTTTATGGTTCCGCGAGAATTTCTTTGCGTTATTGGGGTTCGTTCGTGGAAAATGGTGTTGTTTAAACAAGAGAGCTGATCTGTGTTATTTCTTTACCTACAAATTTTACCATAATTGGCGTCAACTGACTGTCTGTTCAGATCTCACTATACTGGGCATTTGCATTTTCTTATAGTTCTGTGAAAACAATTTTGCATTATTGATAATCGTTTATGGAAAATGGTGATGTTTAAACAATAAACTTGATTTTAAAAAATTAAGCACACATTTCACGCTTTTGGCGTTTATTTACGATATATACAAATATAACTTCACTGGGCATGTACACTTCTTTCTGTTTCCATGAAAACTTGTGATGCATTATTGATAACGGTTCAAGGTATATTGCGATGCTTAAAGAAGAGAATTGATTGATGTTATTTCTTTGACTACATATCTGATTACACTGGCGTCCCTTTACTATCCATTCAGATCTCACTGCACTTGGAATGTGCATTTCTACATATTTACATGAAAACTGTGTTGTATTTTTGGTAACCGGTCATGGTACATGATGATGGAAAAACATGTTTTCCTTAACTGAACTACACATTTCACCACATTGGCCACCTTTTATTCCAGCTATAGATCTCACTTTGCTTGACATTCACACTTCTGTCTAGTTCAAGGAAAACTGTCTGCATTATTAATCATCGTTCATATAAAATGGTGATGCGTAAACCAGAGAGTTGATTGATGCCATTTCTATTACTACACTTCTCATCATGTAGGCGTCTTTTTACTATCTCTGTAGGCGTCTTTCTACTATCTCTGTAGGCGTCTTTCTACTATCTCTGTAGGCGTCTTTCTACTATCTCTGTAGGCGTCTTTCTACTATCTCTGTTGGCGTCTTTCTACTATCTCTGTAGATGTCACTTTGCAGGGTATGTATATGTTGCGCTCTTCTCTTTACACAATTTCCTGTTGTACGGGGTTCTCCTAGCTTGCGCCGGGAAGTCGAAGTTCACAAACGCTGGTAGTAGTTTTTGATAAACTTTATTCACGCACTGGTCGATACACAGCGGTGACAATCAGTAAACAGCTTCGTCGTAACAACTTTGCTCTACGTGCAATGCCGCAGAGAACTCACTCCTTACAAGGGAGGACTCGTTTGTCTTCTAGTTAAGCTCTCACCTTAACTCTGTCGCATCTCGTCGTGTTCGTGTGTGTCTCCTGTCGCTTTGTCGCGCTTTTTAGGCTTTTGCACAAATACCAGAAACTTCCAGAACAGAGATGAACTTACTCAACACTCCGACGGCTTTCGCAACTGACGTCACGTGACACAGCCATTACGAATTTAGCCCGACTCAACCACGTGACGCGGCTACGGCATTTAGCGGAGAGGCAAATATATACAATCTGATTGCGCTACAATGTTCCCGTTCGTTCTGGAACCTTTACATATATAGCTACATAGTTCTATGAATACCATATGCATGATTAATTATCGCAAATGAACAAGCAAGTACGTACTTCTGATGCCTGCCTGGACGCTGTCACGACCAACGTTCTGCACCGCCATTTCGTTTCCTACAAATTCGGTCTTTTTGAAGTGTTTTCTCTTGCTGAAGCAGAAGAAGGAACATAGATTAGGCATAAAAAGAAATAAATGAGGTGTGTGAGCTTGCATGTGTGCATGCGTGCGTGTGTGTATGTGCCTGCGTATGTGTGTGTTTGTATGTGTGCGTGTTTGTACCTTTGTGTGTGTGTGCGTGTGTTGGTGCGTGTGTGTATGTGTGTGCGTGTGTGCATGCGTACGCAGATGAATGCATGTACGTGTACGTATGTGAGCTGCATGGGGGATAAACAAGCGTTAACGCATGTTTTCGAAACGTTTTCGTTGTAGTGCGTACAGACGAAAGAATGAATGAATGAAGTTTTACGGTCTTTGTAGGCTATTTCATGCCGCTGATCACGCAAATCACGGCAGCTGTAGTACATGTACAGAGTGAGAGCGAGTCCAGCCTCCCTTTTCCTGGCCATCCTCCTTGTGTGAAGAATGCAGGGAGATGTCGTGAGTCTATTCTTATCTCTATCACATGGGGCTGTATTTCAGTGAATATACCTGTAAATTATTTCGTTTCTTCTCTGGATAAGGGGTCGATTTAGAAATTTTAATGATAAAAAAAGTAGAAATCTTCTCAGTCATAATTATATTTATTCTTTACAAATCAACATAAATTCCTATGCGAAAAAAAAAGCCTAATGTTTCTACATCGCTGTAAACGTGCATTCACTCATAACATATTTTTCTTTAGTATCTATTCATTCACTGATTCAGTTCGCTCCCAAGATAAAAGCGAGACTTGCCGAAAGGGAGATAACTGCGGAAGCACTCACGTGCAAAGCCACAGGCAAAGAGGAAAAGTCTCAACGAAGGCAGTCAACGTTCATTCTAGTCCACTAGAGCCTCATTCTAGTCCACTAGAGACTCATTCTAGTCCACTAGAGACTCATTCTAGTCCACTAGAGACTCATTCCAGTCCACTAGAGCCTCATTCCAGTCCACTAGAGCCTCATTCCAGTCCACTAGAGACTCATTCTAGTCCACTAGAGACTCATTCTAGTCCACTAGAGACTCATTCTAGTCCACTAGAGACTCATTCTAGTCCACTAGAGACTCATTCTAGTCCACTAGAGCCTCATTCTAGTCCACTAGAGACTCATTCTAGTCCACTAGAGACTCATTCTAGTCCACTAGAGACTCATTCTAGTCCACTAGAGATTTCGCCTCCATTCTAGTCCACTAGAGATTTCGCCTCCATTCTAGTCCACTAGAGATTTCGCCTCCATTCTAGTCCACTAGAGATTTCGCCTCCATTCTAGTCCACTAGAGACTCATTCTAGTCCACTAGAGACTCATTCTAGTCCACTAGAGACTCATTCTAGTCCACTAGAGACTCATTCTAGTCCACTAGAGACTCATTCTAGTCCACTAGAGATTTCGCCTCCATTCTAGTCCACTAGAGACTCATTCTAGTCCACTAGAGATTTCGCCTCCATTCTAGTCCACTAGAGACTCATTCTAGACCACTAGAGACTCATTCTAGTCCACTAGAGACTCATTCTAGTCCACTAGAGATTTCGCCTCCATTCTAGTCCACTAGAGATTTCGCCTCCATTCTAGTCCACTATAGAGACTTCGCCTGCCGGCGAAGCAGTCGCTAGCACAGTTGACATTACGTGATGGAAAGATTTCGTCCGAAAAATTCAAATGAGGGTCACACGAGAGGCTTGTGGGATAGCCGTTTTGCTCCCTGACATACGCCGGTAAAGTAGTTCTAATATTATTTCGCACAAAACTCATAACTTACTCTTGTTGAGGCAATAAACAAACGTTTATTCGATAAAATAAAATGTTTGTGTTGAAATGGAATCAAGTTTTGACATCTGAAAGATATTTGTAAAAAGTGGAAAAAGGTGTAATGTGAAGGATCAAGTATATTACTCATTCATTGCGAACTGTGCCAGAGTCACGTGACTCAGGTTCACAGAATGGTCAACGTTTCCACTTTCCAGTTGGCAGCTCACCAGCCACACATCTATATATAGCTCCCTCCAAACTCAATTTGCTACTTCGTGACGGTGACGTCAGTCAAAGAAATTATCGTGTCTGCACTTGGCTCCGAATAGCACCTCTCGGCCCTGCATTACGTTATGGATCTATGAAGGTGTTGTGAAGGTGTTGTGAAGGTGTTGTGAAGGTGTTGTGAAGGTGTTGTGAAGGTGCAGGGATGTACATGTGAGCATCACGGTATCTTCCTACTTTTACGCGTCGTCTCCACAAGTCCGTTGCCTATAGTCTAGTTTCGTGACGAAGTCAGGGCGGATCACGTTTGATATGTCACGTGGTGTTGCCTCGCGTAGCTTCGAGATGGTCTAGTCTGTTCTCGTTAATTGTGGAAAGATCTAGATAATGGATGGAGTTTTTCTGCCTATCAGCCGTTGTAGACTACGTACGGCCATTAAGCACACAATGTACTCGAATAGTGTGATAAGGTGCACCTATCACCAAGTGTATTGTACATATACTGTGTTCATCCTCTATTGAAATATCCCTGCTTCTGTCTCTTCCTACCCCCTTCTTGTGTGTCAGACCTCTCTGTGTGTCAGACCTCTCTCCAACCCCCCACCCCACCCCACCCCTCCCCATCCTGTGTGTAAGGCAAGCTGACCAGCTGACCGCTCTGGGACCCCCTCCTCTGCTGTGGTCTGATTGTTGGTGCAGGTGCCCTGTCAGTCACTTCTTGGATTAGCGTGACCCGAGGCTAGTGAAGAGTTCCCCCACTCTGGCATCCGAATTGTAACATTTTGACTATAAAGCTTATGTTTCCCCTCAAGTAAGACAGTTACTTGCAACGGCATGTGATTGATTCAATAGTCTGTGTTGTGCTGAATGAGGCAACATTTGTAAGAAGTCATTTCAAAGCAAGTTAAATTAAGTAATCTTTTTTTTCTGCCAAATGGAAGCACGAACCCAGGAACCAGGGTTAGGATCTAGGAAATAATCCACACCGTGGCTCCTGTGAGGTCGGTGCATTCCCTTCTTAAGGGGGAACCGCACACAAGACATAGAGAACCATTGCCACCACGGTCTAGAGAGACCACTGCCACCACGGTCTAGAGAGACCACTGCCACCACGATCTAGAGAGACGACTGCCACAACGGTCTGGGGTTGGTCCAGGCCATTATCATCAGGCCTCGGACCAGCCAGGAGCTCGTAACCATGGGATAATAAAGTTGTGGAAAGCAGCTACGACTTGTCTCATACCTGCGCCCTTCTACCATCAAGCCTCGAGCCCCCCACAGCTCGAACCTTACCACCGGCTTTTTATCTACATCTTCACATTAGTTTAGAGTAAGCGCAAATGAAGTCACGACGATCCTAGTTATTCGCCTCATACAAATCGCGTAGGGAGACGCGGTGGGTCAATTCTTACCCTCGACCCATCGAGGGGCAGGTCTAGATAACTTGCAAATATTATAATTATAAGCAGGGCGGCGTGAGAGCGTGGGAGACAAGTAAGAGCGCGACGGAAGGCACGTGAAAGCACGAAGAAGACGTGTGACAGCGCAGATAGCATAGGCCTACATAAGTGTCCTCACGGGGTCGAGCCCGAGAGTGACGTCATTATGGTAATAACGTTAACTGATTGTGTCGCTGTGAATCGACCAGTGCTCGAATAACACTTTTTTTTTAAACGACCACCGGATTCTTGGACTTCGACATCCCGGCACAAGCCAGGGGAATCCCCATGCTGACTCAACTTTACGAAGGAGACAAGTGGAAACAAAACTATTACCGTACTTGTCTACAGCAACTTTCTATACTACCTGACTTTTTACTGATGAACAAAGCATGCACGCTATCAAGGCGTTCCCATTTTTCTACCGCGAAACGTACTTCTGAGAGTAAAATACCTGATTTATTTGAATAGGTTTAATCTTGAATTCCTCGCCGCTCGATCACCGCCTCGGTCATTCACACTCTGTCGTTTTCCCTCCGTCCTGTTCACTCTTCTGCTCCCTCTTTTTTCCACTCACTCACTCAGTCACTCACTCACTCAGTCACTCACTCACTCACTCACTCACTCACTCACTCACTCACTCACTCACTCACTCACTCACTCACTCACTCACTCACTCACTCACTCACTCACTCACTCACTCACTCACTCACTCACTCACTCACTCACTCACTCACTCACTCACTCACTCACTCACTCAATGAATCACTCACTCAATGAATCACTCACTCAATAAATCACTCACTCACTCACTCACTCACTCACTCTCTATCTCTCGCTCTCTCTCTCTCTCGCTCTCTCTCTCTCTCACTCACTTTCTCTCTCACTCACTTTCTCTCTCACTTTCACTCACTCTCTCACTCACTCGCTCGTGCGCTCACACGATCACCCACCCACCCACCCACCCATCCAATTAACCGACTTATCTCACCCATGAATAGGCCGGTGTTTGTAAGCTGGCTCTGGTGAGGACATGTCTGAGTTTACGTCCTCTGGGTAGTCATCCTGGGCGGCCATTGTCTCCTGGTGGGATGCGACGAGTTGCTGAGCCTCTGCAACGGAGGAGGACAAGTGTTTGTCTTCGCAACAGTTTTCGCTTACATGTGCCACGATGAAAACCGGACATGAAATATAGGGGGATGGGGTGTGGGGTCGGGCTGGGGGTGGGGGGAGGAGATGAGAGGTGGGGGATGGAGTTGGGAGTGGGGGGTGAGATGGGGGATGGGGGAAGGAGTTAGGGGGTGGGGGTGGGGTTTGGGGGAAGAGGTGCGGGTGGGGGTTGGAGGTGGGGTGGGGACTGGGATGAGGAGGTACGGGTGGGGGGTGGGAGGTGCAGATAAGGGGTGGGGGGAAGAGGTGAGGGTGGGGGTGCCCTCCTCCTCCGCCTCCCTCCTTCCTTGGACCTTCGACCTCTTCTCTTTGACATCGGCGTCGTCGTCATCATCATGCCATCACCCCCATCCTGACCATCTCCACTACACTATCATAACCATTATCATCATGATATCACTGCCACAATGAATCCCCCCCCACCCTACTATTTCTACCACCTCTACCACCACCATACTGTCACTGCCACGATTAACCTCACCACCACCACCACCGCAACCACCATACTATCACTGCCACATCCACAACCACCATACTATTACTGCCAACACCACCATACTATTACTGCCACCACCACCACCACCATACTATTACTGCCACCACCACCACCACCATACTATTACTGCCAACACCACCATACTATTACTGCCACCACCACCACCACCATACTATTACTGCCACCACCACCACCATACTATTACTGCCAACACCACCATACTATTACTGCCACCACCACCACCACCATACTATTACTGCCACCACCACCACCACCATACTATTACTGCCACCACCACCATACTATCACTGCCACCACCACCACCACCATACTATTACTGCCACCACCACCACCACCATACTATTACTGCCACCACCACCACCATATATCACTGCCACCACCACCACCACCACTATTACTGCCACCACCACCACCACCATATCACTGCCACCACCACCACCACCACCTATCACTGCCACCACCACCACCACCTATCACTGCCACCACCACCACCACCATACTATTACTGCCACCACCACCATACTATCACTGCCACCACCACCACCACCATACTATTACTGCCACACCACCACCACCATACTATTACTGCCACCACCACCACCACCATACTATTACTGCCAACACCACCATACGATTATTGCCACCTACTAAACCACCACCATACTATTACTGCCACCACCACCATACTATTACTGCCACCACCACC
This sequence comes from Theodoxus fluviatilis, assembly GCA_034096865.1. NCBI lineage: Eukaryota > Metazoa > Mollusca > Gastropoda > Cycloneritida > Neritidae > Theodoxus > Theodoxus fluviatilis. The sequence continues at coordinate 51,058 of JAWQFJ010001192.1, forward strand.
ACCACCATACTATTACTGCCACCACCACCATACTATTACTGCCACCACCACCACCACCATACTATCACTGCCACCACCACCATACTATCACTGCCACCACCACCACCACCATACTATCACTGCCACCACCACCACCATACTATCACTGCCACCACCACCACCACCATACTATTACTGCCACCACCACCACCATACTATCACTGCCACCACCAACACCACCATACTATCACTGCCACCACCACCACCACCATACTATCACTGCCACCACCACCACCATACTATCACTGCCACCACCACCACCATACTATCACTGCCACCACCACCACCATACTATCACTGCCACCACCACCACCATACTATCACTGCCACCACCACCATACTATCACTGCCACCACCACCACCACCACCATCTATCACCACCACCACCACTACAATCACTGCCACCCACACCACTACTATCACTGCCACCACCACCTCTACTATCACTGCAACCACCATCACTATCACTGCCACCACCACAACCACACCTATCACTGCCACCACCACCACCATACTATCACTGCCACCACCACCACCACCACCTTCACCTATCACTGCCACCACCACCACTCCCACTATCACTGCCACCACCACTACCACATCACCTCTATCCACCCACCACTATCACTGCCACCACCATCACCTCTATCACTGCCACCACAACACCACTATCACCTCTATCACTACCACCACCACTACCACCATCACCTCTATCACTGCCACCACCACCACATCACCTCTATCACTGCCACCACCACTACCACATCACCTCTATCACTGCCACCACCACATCACCTCTATCACTGCCACCACCACTACCACTCACCTCTATCACTGCCACCACCACTACCACATCACCTCTATCACTGCCACCACCACCACATCACCTCATCACTGCCACCACCACCACCATCATACCACCACTCACCTCTATCACTGCCACCACCACTACCACTCACCTCTATCACTTCCACCACCACTACCACATCACCTCTATCACTGCCACCACCACATCACCTCCATCACTGCCACCACCACTACCACCTCACCTCTATCACTGCCACCACCACTACCACTTCACCTCTATCACTGCCACCACCACTACCACATCACCTCTATCACTGCCACCACCACTACCACATCACCTCCATCACTGCCACCACCACTACCACCTCACCTCTATCACTGCCACCACCACTACCACCTCACCTCTATCACTGCCACCACCACTACCACCTCACCTCTATCACTGCCACCACCACTACCACATCACCTCTATCACTGCCACCACCACTACCACATCACCTCCAGCACTGCCACCACCACTACCACCTCACCTCTATCACTGCCACCACCACTACCACCTCACCTCTATCACTGCCACCACCACTACCACCTCACCTCTATCACTGCCACCACCACTACCACATCACCTCTATCACTGCCACCACCACATCACCTCCAGCACTGCCACCACCACTACCACATCACCTCTATCACTGCCACCACCACCACATCACCTCCAGCACTGCCACCACCACTACCACCTCACCTCTATCACTGCCACCACCACTACCACATCACCTCTATCACTGCCACCACCACATCACCTCCAGCACTGCCACCACCACTACCACCTCACCTCTATCACTGCCACCACCACATCACCTCTATCACTGCCACCACCACTACCACATCACCTCTATCCCCACCACTACCACATCACCTCCATCACTGCCACCACCACTACCACCTCACCTCTATCACTGCCACCACCACTACCACATCACCTCCATCACTGCCACCACCACTACCACCTCACCTCTATCACTGCCACCACCACTACCACATCACCTCTATCACTGCCACCACCACATCACCTCTATCACTGCCACCACCACTACCACCTCACCTCTATCACTGCCACCACCACCACTCACCTCTATCACTGCCACCACCACTACCACTCACCTCTATCACTGCCACCACTACCACATCCCCTCTATCACTGCCACCACCACCACCTCACCTCTATCACTGCCACCACCACTACCACCTCACCTCTATCACTGCCACCACCACACCACATCACCTCTATCACTGCCACCACCACTTCACCTCATCACTGCCACCACACTACCACTCACTCTATCACTGCCACCACCACTACACTCACCTCCATCACTGCCACCACCACCACCACATCACCTCTATCACCACCACCACCACATCACCTCTATCACTGCCACCACCACATCACCTCTATCACTGCCACCACCACTACCACATCACCTCTATCACTGCCACCACCACATCACCTCTATCACTGCCACCACCACTCACCTCTCATCACTGCCACCACCACTACCACCTCACCTCTATCACTGCCACCACCACTACCACATCACCTCTATCACTGCCACCACCACCACATCACCTCTATCACTGCCACCACACCACCTCACACTGCCACCACCACCACCTCACCTCTATCACTGCCACCACCACCACCACATCACCTCTATCACTGCCACCACCACATCACCTCCAGCACTGCCACCACCACCACTCACCTCTATCACTGCCACCACCACTACCACCTCACCTCTATCACTGCCACCACCACTACCACATCACCTCTATCACTGCCACCACCACATCACCTCCAGCACTACCACCACCACTACCACACCTCTATCACTTCCACCACCACTACCACCTCACCTCTATCACTACCACCACCACTACCACCTCACCTCTATCACTGCCACCACCACATCACCTCCATCACTGCCACCACCACCACCACATCACCTCTATCACTACCACCACCACTACCACATCACCTCTATCACTGCCACCACCACTACCACATCACCTCTATCACTGCCACCACCACCACCACATCACCTCTATCACTGCCACCACCACTACCACATCACCTCTATCACTGCCACCACCACTACCACATCACCTCTATCACTACCACCACCACTACCACCTCACCTCTATCACTGCCACCACCACTACCACCTCACCTCTATCACTGCCACCACCACTACCACCTCACCTCTATCACTGCCACCACCACATCACCTCCAGCACTGCCACCACCACCACCACATCACCTCTATCACTGCCACCACCACTACCACCTCACCTCTATCACTACCACCACCACTACCACCTCACCTCTATCACTGCCACCACCACTACCACCTCACCTCTATCACTGCCACCACCACATCACCTCCATCACTGCCACCACCACCACCACATCACCTCTATCACTGCCACCACCACTACCACCTCACCTCTATCACTGCCACCACCACATCACCTCCAGCACTGCCACCACCACTACCACCTCACCTCTATCACTGCCACCACCACATCACCTCCAGCACTGCCACCACCACTACCACCTCACCTCTATCACTGCCACCACCACCTCACCTCCAGCACTGCCACCACCACTACCACCTCACCTCTATCACTGCCACCACCACTACCACCTCACCTCTATCACTGCCACCACCACATCACCTCCAGCACTGCCACCACCACTACCACCTCACCTCTATCACTGCCACCACCACATCACCTCCAGCACTGCCACCACCACTACCACCTCACCTCTATCACTGCCACCACCACTACCACCTCACCTCTATCACTGCCACCACCACTACCACATCACCTCTATCACTGCCACCACCACTACCACCTCACCTCTATCACTACCACCACCACTACCACCTCACCTCTATCACTGCCACCACCACATCACCTCCATCACTGCCACCACCACTACCACCTCACCTCTATCACTGCCACCACCACCACCACATCACCTCTATCACTGCCACCACCACTACCACCTCACCTCTATCACTGCCACCACCACCACCACATCACCTCTATCACTGCCACCACCACATCACCTCCAGCACTGCCACCACCACTACCACCTCACCTCTATCACTGCCACCACCACCACCACATCACCTCTATTACTGCCACCACCACATCACCTCCAGCACTGCCACCACCACTACCACCTCACCTCTATCACTGCCAGCCACCACATCACCTCCATCACTGCCACCACCACCACCATATCACCACATTAACAATCACTATCACCACCGCCACACCAATGCTTCAGTAACAGGCAGGTAGGTTGAGACCTACCCTAGTTTATGCTCCTTGACGATCTTCAGTCTGAAGTCCACAGAATTCATGTCTGGCGGTTTCCACTTCAGCGTTTCCATGCAGCGGCCACTCTTGTAGGGCTGGCATAGGAAGAGAGGGGACATGAATGATGGATGGAGTTGTACAACCTATCAGCCCCTGCCATTCCCTATGTAAGGCCATTGACTACAAAATCACTATAGATGGACAGAGAGAAAGAGACAGAGACCGACAGACAGAGAGAGAGAAAGACGGAGAGAGAGAGAAAGACAGAGACAGACAGACATGCAGACAGACAGACAGAGATAGAAAGAGAGACAGACAGACAGACAGACAGACATATGGAGAGACAGACAGAAAGATACAGAGTGACACAGAGAAAAACTGACTAATCAACAGACCAATGGAAAAATTACAGATTGAGACACACATAGAGAAATAGAGAGAAAGAAACAGAGTGAGAGAGAAAACAACAACTGAGTTGCAGATAGGAAAACAGAGAGAAAGAAACACAAAGGGACATACATACACACATATATATTCATACACACATGCATGCCCATAATATACACACATACACCATCATTCATTCACTCACTCAATCACACACACAGTGTCATTCATTCACTGACTTATTCACACACACACGTTTGCACACATACACGTGTTTGTGTGTGGATGTGTGTGTATATATGTGTGTATATGTATATACAAGATACATTAATGTCCTCATTGTACAAGGAAATTCGTTTTGTTGGTGGCAAAAACATAATACATACATACAAAAACAGAAACGTACATGTGTATGTATATGTGTGAGTGCACATGTGTTTGTATGTGTGAGTGTACATGAGTTTGAATGTGTGTATATGGATGTGTTTATATGTATATGCACGTGTATGTGTGTGTGTATGTGTATATGGGATGTGTTTATGTATGTGTATGTGTGTATATATATGCGTATATGTGCGTGTTATGTGTGAGTGTAAGTGGGACCTACATCAGGTACGGGCTGGAAGATAAGTCCGTCCACTTCATGGCTGATCTCTCGACTGAACTTCCCATCCTTGTCCAGCAGCTGAAACACAGCATCAGTCTTTGGTGAATGAATGAACCAATGAACACAAAAATGAAAGAAACAATGAATGAATAACAAATGAAAGATTGAATGAATGAATGAATGAATGAATGAATGAATGAATGAATGTATGAATGGATGGATGAATGGATGGATGAATCTAGCCTTGTGGTCTATCAGCCTTGTGTGAGCAATTGAGGCCCATGATAAAAATTACTAGGGCTGGTTCCAGTAAGAGTAAGGCAGGTTCTGATTCCCCATGTTGTTCACCTCTTACGAATTGAGCACGGAGGCTGAGGGTCTATTCTTACCCCTGACCCACAGGGGCTCAAAATCGTCCATATGGAATTAAGACTCATTTGGGACCTCACAGCACACAACAAGTCCTTACTCTTGCAAACCTGCTTGGCACCACGTATTGAAATACATGACCAGGTTCATTCTGGATCAGATACATGGGTTTTTGCAGAATTGCATGCCAGGGATGCAACATTTTCATGTCCTTAAATAATCTGCATGAGAAAAATGTTTCCGCGCATCAAAAGTAACTTTTCATTTATAGTAATGGATGAATGGATGGTGTTTTTTGGCCTGTCAGCCTTTGTAGGCTATGTAAGGCCATTAAACATGAAAATCACTAGAATAGTTTAAACAAACATTAGTAAGAGGCAAAAAACTTGGGACATGTTTTTCTGAGGTTTCCATCAACAGCTATCCAGATGCTTAAGTAGAGCCAATGTACGACACTTAAAACAGCCATCATGACGATGAGACTGCATTACCTGGGACAAGTTGCCTAAACTTTAAAACACATTTTCTAAAAACATCATACCAGCAGGTACCAGTCATTTAGTAGCTCATAACTTTGTCATTATTTCTCCTAGTTTCAAGCTTTATACATATTTGGAGAGAAAAATATCTCCACTTTATTACCATATACATAGCTGAGAGAAGAAAAAAAATCAGTCTCATTTGGTAGTGAACAGTCACATTTAGTAAAAGAAAAGACTTATAATAATAATAATAATATGTTTATTTATAAGGCGCACTTCCTCCACACAGTGAAAAAAGTACATAGTGGAGCTCTAGGCGCACACACACACACAAACACGCACACATTATCATACAGTTCATGACTTCAATATATATTTTTTTAAATCTTTATTTTTGTCTTTTTAAAATAGAAATTCTGTTTGAGGAATTTCATCTCTGGTTGTCGGTGTGCAGCACCCGATGACCGGCTTCACTCCTCGGTGGTAGGGGCAATGTGGGTGAAGCACCTTGCCCAGGGATGCAACTCTAGGATCTGTGAAGCTTCGAACACCGCACCCACCAGCCGCAAGCGACTGCAGATCAAATGTTCTTATGACTAGTGGACTGAGCAGGAACTCGCTACCTTCTGTGCCATGGTGACGTCCCAGAACAGCTTGGCCCGCACGCTGAAAGCCTCCTGCATCTTGTCCAGATGTCCCGTCTGCATCTTCTGGTGCCTGGGGCCCACTATCTCCTTGTCGATGCACACCCGTCTTCGGTCAAAGGGGCACTTGCCCACCTCCTGGCCCTGCAGGGCAAAGAACAAGAATTGGTGGTGGTGGAGAGGGGGGCTAGGAGAGGGGAGAGGGGGGGGGGGGAGAGAGAGAGAGAGAGAGAGAGAGAGAGAGAGAGAGAGAGAGAGAGAGAGAGAGAGAGAGAGAGAGAGAGAGAGAGAGAGAGGAGGGAGGGAGGGAGGGAGGGGGGGGAGGGAGGGAGGGAGGGAGGGAGGGAGGGAGGGAGGGAGGGAGGGAGGGAGGGAGAGAGGGAGGGAGGGAGGCAGGCAGGCAGGGAGGGAGGCAGGCAGGGAGAGAGGGAGGGAGAGACAGGTACACATGACCATGAACACACAAACACACACACACACACCTATCTTACATGCATACTGAACATGCACACACAGTAACTTTGATACTGAATGACCTAATTATGATTTACACCAAGGCATACTCCAGGTGAAAAGTGTAACTAACAATCAGAAATGTTCTATGCCCCCTTCATCAGCTGCAACCCCTGGCTGCTGGGCTTTCAGCGCCTGCTCCAGTAGCTAAGCCAGGGGTGGCCCCAGTAGCTCAGCCAGGGGCCTGCTCCAGTAGATCAGCCAGGGGCCTGCTTCAGTAGCTCAGCCAGGGGCCTGCTCCAGTAGCTCAGACAGGGGCCTGCTCCAGTAGCTCAGCCAGGGGCCTGCTCCAGTAGCTCAGCCAGGGGCCTGCTCCAGTAGCTCAGCCAGGGGCCTGCCCCAGTAGCTCAGCCAGGGGCCTGCTCCAGTAGCTCAGCCAGGGGCCTGCTCCAGTAGCTCAGCCAGGGGCCTGCTCCAGTAGCTCAGCCAGGGGCCTGCTCCAGCAGCTCAGCCAGGGGCCTGCTCCAGTAGCTCAGCCAGGGGCCTGCTCCAGTAGCTCAGCCAGGGGCCTGCTCCAGTAGCTCAGCCAGGGGCCTGCTCCAGTAGCTCAGCCAGGGGCCTGCTCCAGTAGCTCAGCCAGGGGCGGCCCCAAGCAGCCAAAGAGGCTACCAGGAGGCTTTGGGACAGGGTCAGATCATTCTGATTCAACCATGCAAATAAAATCAAAAGTGAAGATTTTATTCTTGTTACAGCTGCAGCCATACCTCCTCTGCAGACACTTACCTCAAATTTGATGATGTCGTACACAAGGTAGCGTGGGATGTCCACACCGTTCACCTTGTCCAAAATCATCTCCTGCAAAACACAGATGTTTTTCAGCTGTCGCCAGTGAGGCAGTGTATCTGACATCAGCACACAAGTAACGGCTTTCCTTTCTCCAGGTACAGTTTGACTGATCATGAGAGCACCCACAGGAATGATAGATTGCTGACTTTTCAGGTTTGTGTGTATGTGTGTGTGTGTGTGTGTGTGTGTGTGTAGTGCCTGTGTGCATGTGTGTGTATATGTGTATAGTGTGTGTGTGGGGGGTGGGTTTGTGTTGTGTATGTGTGAGTGTGTGTGCATAGAGAATGTGTGTGTGCATGTGTATGGGGTGCGTGTTTAGTGTGTGTGTGTGTGTGTGTTTGGTGTGTGTGTGTGTGTTTGGTGTGTGTATGGTGTGTGTGTGTATGTGTTTCGGTGTCTGTGTGTATACATGTGGGTTCTGTGCCAGTGTGTATTAGAATGTATGAGTCCATAAGCATATACGTATGGATGGGTGTGTGCGTACGCGTGCATACAAATGGTGTTAGTGTATGTCAGTGTATGTGTGTGTTTGTGCAAGTGTCTGTGTGCATGCATGCATGTGTGTGTGTGTGTGTGTATGTGTGTATGAGCGCTTGTGTACTCACTACAACCACAGCGCCTACAGGCAGACATCGACTCACTCCATCCAGCAGCGTCTCAAAGACATGGGCATCCGGGTCCTTGCGGCGAGGAAACTCCAACTTGGTGACTTGGAAGACGCTGTTGTCGCGGTCGATCATGAAGATCTGGTTCTTACCATTTATCAGCATCATGTACCTATCGCAGACAGAGAAACAACGGATCAACTCACAAACAAATAGCTTATAAGCAAACACACAAAGCAGCAACAGGGGAAGAATGGATGGATGGATGGATAGATGGGTGGGTAGATAGATGATTGGATGGATGGATGGATGGATGGATGGATGGATGGATGGATGGATGGATGGATGGATGGATGGATGGATGGATGGATGGATGGAAGGATGGATGGATGGATGGATGGATGGATGATGGATGGATGGTTGGATGGATGGATGGTTGGATGGATGGATGGATGGATGGATGATGGATGGATGGATGGATGATGGATGGATTAATGGTGGGATGGATGGATGAGTGGTTAGATGGATGGGTGGATGGATGGTGGGATGGATGGATAAGTGGTTGGATGGATGGTTGGATGGATGGATGATGGATGGATGGATGGATGATGGATGGATGGATGGATGGATGGATGGATGGATGGATGAGTGGTTAGATGGATGGTGGGATGGATGGATGGGTGGGTAGGTTGATGGATGGTAGGACGGACGGGTGAAATACAGATGGAAAGATGGAAGGAAGCAACCCCCCAAAATAAATGAATGAATGAATGAATGAATGAATGAATGAATGAATGGATGGATGGAGTTCTAATGTCAATCAGCCTTTGCAGGCTATGTAAGGCCACTGACGACAAAGTCGCCAGAGCCGGTTAGAGTAAGAGCTAGTCTCCATTCCCCTGTCATTAGCCCTCAGTGACTCAATCAGGGAGACACTTCAACACTAGAAACAAAAAGACCGAAGCTGAGAGAGAGAGAGAGAGAGAGAGAGAGAGAGAGAGAGAGAGAGAGAGAGAGAGAGAGAGAGAGAGAGAGAGAGAGAGAGAGAGAGAGAGGCCATCTTACCGAACACCGTCAGCCTTCCAGCTGACCTGGTAGGGTTTTTCCCTGAGGTAGTTGATGTTGTTGATGTCCATGGAGACAGGCTGTGATCCTGGGAATCCTGATCTGCAACCCCACAGCAGAAATTGATTCCTTCAAACAAAACAACACACAACACACCACCATCATAACACACAACACACCACCATCATAACACACAACACACCACCATCATAACAACAACACACAACACACCACCATCATAACAACAGCATCAGAACACATCACCATCACAGCAACAACAGAAAATCAACACCATCACAGCAACAACAACACAACCACCACCACCACCACCACCAAAGAAAAACTAAAGGAGAAAGTAGAAAGATCGAGTTTGTCTTTCCCCATAGTAGAATTTGGGTGACCATCTTTTCAAATGCATGTGATTTACTGAGTGCTCACAGGGCACTAACTTCTACCAAGGGAGCCACAGCGGTCGAGATATCACAGCTGAATATCGCAAACAGTGACTGTAGCAGACGACATTAAAACCCGCTTGCTCATCCTCTTAAATTGAGCTGTGGTTGTGATCTCCTGCGAGGCTAGGGAGGGTCTAAAAATAAGCCAGCGTCCAGCACATGCGGAAGTTGCTGCGCTGACCTTGCGGCTTAGTGGATAACATTTCTGTTTATGGTTGTTATTCCAAAACATGATAACATTTAACCGAGATTTTAATCCCCTGGGTAAAACCTTACCTTGCACCAAATTTCATCAGAATCCATGTTGAACTTTTTGAGTTATTAAGCCGAGTAATGAATGAGCAAACCAACAAACTAACGCACTGACTATCCAACTGATTAACATAACCTCCGTGGCGGAGGTGATGAAGTATCTGTGTCCGTGGGAAAAAGTCTGGACAGATCCGACGCAGTTCTGATGTTCCCCATGACTACACTATGAATGAGCAAACCAACAAACTAACGCACTGACTATCCAACTGATTAACATAACCTCCGCGGCGGAGGTGATGAAGTATCTGTGTCCGTGGGGAAAAGCTTGGACAGACCAGACGCAGTTCTGATGTTCCCCATGACTACACTAGCTGCTTGTGGCGGCCCTTGCTCCACCTGCGCAAGGCAACCCCATCCGACAGCAGTTCCAGCTGATGATGGGGCAATGAGCACCTCTGCTTGTAAAGGTAAAGGTGCTCTTTTTTATGTGATGCCTTTTCCACCCACAGATGGATGCTCAAACCGCACACATTTACCCCCTGGTCATCAGGCTACCTCTTTTCATCACTCCCAACACCATTTCAACTCCCTGGGGAGCATGCAACCAGGCTGCGGATGAACGCACCTAAGTTACCTTTCACAATTTTCCAACTCAGCCCTCACAGGTACCCACCCGTTTTACTCCTGGGTGGGGAGAAGCAATGTGAGTAAAGCATCTTGCTCAAGGATGCAGCTCTAGAATTCGTTCAGTTTCAAACTCAGCACCTGCTAGCCGCAAGCGACTGCAGGTTCAGCGCGCTAGCCACTCGGTCACAGAACCCCACACATGTGATTTGCTCTGGCAAAACCAGGTTAGGTCCATCTTTTTTAAGGTATTGAAAAACACACCCATTTGGAAAGTTCATTGAATTTCCTTCAATTTGATACCAAATGTGACCAGCCACGACAAAACCAGTGCTAAGTCCATTTTTGGAACAAGAAGGGCAAAGCCCATACGACTCACATGCTTGACCTTGACCTTTATATGACCTTGACCTTCAGGTGACCTTCAAGGTCAAGGTCAAACAACTAAACCTACCAATGACATCATACACAAAGAAATGCTTTACACATTTTTCCTACCAAAATGCACGTGACCTTGACCCAAGGTCAAGGTCATCCAAGGTCATGCAACACAAAGCTGTTAATTCAAGACATAGGAAGCACAATGGTGCTTATTGGCACTTTCTACCATGAGATATAGTCACTTTTAGTGGTTCACTACCCCATTTTGGTCACATTTCATAAGGGTCAAAGTGACCTTGACCTTGATGATATGTGACCAAATGTGTCTCATGATGAAAGTATAACATGTGCCCCACATAATTATTAAGTTTGAAACAGTTATCTTCCATAGTTCAGGGTCAAGGTCACTTCAAAATATGTATACAATCCAACTTTGAAGAGCTCCTGTGACCTTGACCTTGAAGCAAGGTCAACCAAACTGGTATCAAAAGATAGGGCTTGCTTTGACCTATATACCACTTGTAGCTAAGGTCGCCATTCTCAATAACGTGGGAGAAAATTGGGAAAATGTGAAAAATGACTGTTTTTGAGACCACATTTATGGCTCCTGTGACCTTGACCTTGAAGCAAGGTCAAGTCACTATGTATGTTTTTTGAGGCCTTGTCATCATACACCATCATGCCACATTTGGTGTTGATAGACTTAATAGTCTCCGAGAAAAATCCAACGTTTAAGTTTTTTACGGACGCCCGGACGGACGGACGGACGCCCGGACGGACGGACGGACGACACGGCTCAGTACATAGACTCACTTTTGCTTCGCATGTGAGTCAAAAAATGGGGTTTTAATACTTTTGAATTCTGCATTCATTTCTGTTTGTTTTGATATAAGAATGAACAATGTGAGTTAATTAGAATAGGAGTTACAGGCATTTCAAGTTGGGTTCTGAAGCAGCGGTCATTTTGAAAAAACAGTCTCAGAAGATTTACTCTCTTCAGACATTAAACACCTTAGCAACGGTATTTCAAACTCCGTTTCCAAAAATAGCTGACCTTATTTTTCTTCGACATCCACAGAGCAGGAACGCCGAGAGAGCGGCCTTTCTAACGGTATATAACATGAAGGGGTTCTGCAAGGGTTTAGGTGTGTTTATTGCGGCTAAAATGAGGCAATTAACGCTGATTACAGGGAGCTTTTGAAACAATACATAACACAAAAGTCTTTATTTTACCATCAAAATATAATTCTTCAAAATGTTTCCTTTACTGGCATGATAGTTTGAACCATGTAGAATCTATTTTCATCAAAAAGTGAAAATCACCCAGAGTGACCCTCCCTGCCTTTTTTCAGTCGTAGCGCAAAATAGTGCCGCGCGACTTAGCACTGGTTTTGTCGTGGCTGGTCACAAATATGTTGCAGCATCTTGAAAAATGGCAAAGTTATGACAAGAAGTGTAGATCTGGATTACTTTCAAGAAAAATTCCCTGGCTAAAGCAGTTATGTATCTCTTATTGTTAGGATTTTGATGAATTCCACTTCGAAGTAGATTTTAAAATGTGTTTTTGTTGGTCACTGTGTCAGCTGCGTTCATTATTTTACATATATTATTTTTAATACATCAAGACTCATTTCACCTTATGCAAACCCCAACCACTTTTCCCTAGCCAGGCAGCAACAGAGCCTCGAGGACTTTCCACCCTTATTAAGCCAGAACGGATCACATGTAGAGCTAGAGCCACTTGAAGCCCCCCCCCATCAGCTGGAACCCCTGACTGCTGGGCTTTCAGGGCCTGCTCCAGTAGCTCAGCCAGGGGCCTGCTCCAGTAGCTCAGCCAGGACCTGCTCCAGTAGCTCAGCCAGGGGCCTGCTCCAGTAGCTCAGCCAGGGGCCTGCTCCAGTAGCTCAGCCAGGGGCCTGCTCCAGTAGCTCAGCCAGGGGCTGCTCCAGTAGCTCAGCCAGTAGCTCAGCCAGGGGCCTGCTCCAGTAGCTCAGCCAGGGGCCTGCTCCAGTAGCTTAGCCAGGGGCCTGCTCCAATAGCTCAGCCACGGGCCTGCTCCGGTAGCTCAGCCAGGGGCCTGCTCCAGTAGCTCAGCCAGGGGCCTGCTCCAGTAGCTCAGCCAGGGGCTGCTCCCATAGCTCAGCCAGGGGCCTGCTCCAGTAGCTCAGCCAGGGGCCTGCTCCAGTAGCTCAGCCAGGGGCTGCTCCAGTAGCTCAGCCAGGGGCTGCTCCAGTAGCTCAGCCAGTAGCTCAGCCAGGGGCCTGCTCCGGTAGCTCAGCCAGGGGCCTGCTCCGGTAGCTCAGCCAGAGGCCTGCTCTGGTAGCTCAGCCAGGGGCCTGCTCCAGTAGCTCAGCCAGGGGCCTGCTCCAGTAGCTCAGCCAGGGGCCTGCTCCAGTAGCTCAGCCAGGGGCCTGCTCCAGTAGCTCAGCCAGGGGTGGCCCCAGTAGCTCAGCCAGGGGCCTGCTCAAGTATCTCAGCCAGGGGCCTGCTCCAGTAGCTCAGCCAGGGACCTGCTCCAGTAGCTCAGCCAGAGGCGGCCCCACGCAGCCAAAGAGGCTGTCAGAACACTCAGAATCAACCTTGCATTCAAACCGATACTGGCTGTTTGCTAGAATGTTCCGAGTGAACTTACCCAGAGAATTCACACATGTCCTGCACCTTGCCACGTACTGCGTTGACCGTCTCCGCATGCGTTATGAGATTCACACCCGCCACACCCTCCATGAACTTGGCTTCCTGAAATACAAGGGTCAAAGGTTGAGCTCCTGCAGTGAAAGAACGAAACAAAAACGAATGGAGTGATGAAATGACTGACTGACTGACTGACCGACCTACTGACTAACTGACTGGCTGACCGACCTACTGACTGAATGATGCACTGAATAAATGAATATGCATTATAGAATGAAAGAACGGGCATGGTGATTGGATGTGTTTGGTTCACTGGACTATGCAAATGAGTTCAGAATATAAATTAGGTCCTTAGCCTCCATCTCACTTGGATGCTCACATACTAGCAATCAAGGAGATATACTAGCAAACAAGGAGATATACTAGCAAACAAGGAGATATACTAGCAAACAAGGAGATACACAAACAACTTGTAGCACAAGCAATAGTCACATACTAGCAGGTAAGGAGATACACAAACAACTTGTAGCACAAGCAATAGTCACATACTAGCAAACAAGGAGATACACAAACAACTTGTAGCACACGCAATAGTCACATACTAGCAAACAAGGAGATACACAAACAACTTGTAGCGCAAGCAATAGTCACATACTAGCAAACAAGGAGATACACAAACAACTTGTAGCGCAAGCAATAGTCACATACTAGCAAACAAGGAGATACACAAACAACTTGTAGCACAAGCAATAGTCACATACTAGCAAACAAGGAGATACACAAACAACTTGTAGCACAAGCAATAGTCACATACTAGCAAACAAGGAGATACACAAACAACTTGTAGCACAAGCAATAGTCACATACTAGCAAACAAGGAGATACACAAACAACTTGTAGCACAAGCAATAGTCACATACTAGCAAACAAGGAGATACACAAACAACTTGTAGCACAAGCAATAGTCACATACTAGCAAACAAGGAGATATACTAGCAAACAAGGAGATATACTAGCAAACAAGGAGATTCACAAACAACTTGTAGCACAAGCAATAGTCACATACTAGCAAACAAGGAGATACACAAACAACTTGTAGCACAAGCAATAGTCACATACTAGCAAACAAGGAGATACACAAACAACTTGTAGCACAAGCAACAGTCACATACTAGCAAACAAGGAGATACACAACTTGTAGCACAAGCAATAGTCACATACTAGCAAACAAGGAGATACACAAACAACTTGTAGCACAAGCAATAGTCACATACTAGCAAACAAGGAGATACACAAACAACTTGTAGCACAAGCAATAGTCACATACTAGCAAACAAGGAGATACACAAACAACTTGTAGCACAAGCAATAGTCACATACTAGCAAACAAGGAGATACACAAACAACTTGTAGCACAAGCAAGAAGACTCCAGGTATTACTGCCAGACAGGTTGATGACAGATTGTTGAAAAACAAGGAAGAAAGGAAAAAAAAAAAAGAAAGGAGGGAAGAAAGAAAGAATAGAAGAAAGAAAGAATAGAAGAAAGAAAAAAAAAGACAGACAAAAAGAAAGAAAGAAAAAAGAAGAAAGAAAGAACAAGAAGGGCAAAGCCCATACGACTCACATGCTTGACCTTGACCTTTGTATGACCTTGACCTTCAGGTGACCCTCAAGGTCAAGGTCAAACAACTACACCTAGCAATGACATCATACATTAAGAAATGCTTTACACATTTTTCCTACCAAAATACATGTGGCCTTGACCCAAGGTCAAGGTCATCCAAAGTCATGCAACACAAAGCTGTTAATTCAAGACATAGGAAGCACAATAGTGCTTATTGGCACTTTCTACCATGAGATATGGTCACTTTTAGTGGTTCACTACCCCATTTTGGTCACATTTCATAAGGGTCAAAGTGACCTTGACCTTGATGGTATGTGACCAAATGTGTCTCATGATGAAAGTATAACATGTGTACTACAATGTTATGAAGTTTGGAACAGTTATCTTCCATAGTTCAGGGGCAAGGTCGCTTCAAAATATGTATACAATCCAACTTTGAAGAGCTCCTGTGACCTTGACCTTGAAGCAAGGTCAACCAAACTGGTATCAAAAGATAGGGCTTACTTTGCCCTATATACCATATAGAGGTCAGGTATCCAATCTCAAAAACTTCAGAGAAAATTGAGAAAATGTGAAAAATGGCTGTTTTTTAGACAACATTTATGGCCCCTGCGACCTTGACCTTGAAGCAAGGTCAAGTCACTATGTATTTTTTTTACGCCTTGTCATCATACACCATCATGCCAAATTGGGTGTTGATAGACCTAATAGTCTCCGAGAAAAATCCAACGTTAAAGTTTTAAACGGACGCCCTGACGCCCGAAACGGGTGAGTACATAGACTCACTTTTGCTTCGCATGTGAGTCAAAAAAGAACGAAAGATAGAAAGAAAGAAGAAAGAAAGAAGAAAGAAAGAAAGAAAGATGGACCAAAAAAAGTTTATTTCCTTCATATTCAGATAATTAACCCCTCTCAGCACTGCCCACATCACCAGCCAATCAGGTCAGTGCACATGTACTTGTCATGCGGTTACCATGTGGCATTGGTGGGCAGCCTTATTTTTTTTTTTGGCAGATGGACTCGTGTTGATAAATAAGCTGTGCTTATACTCCAGAGAGAAAAACATCACTACAGTCAAAATATATGCATGGGGTGTGTGTATGCTGGACAACCGATATCCCGAGTAATTACTGTTGGAAACAGCTTATGACAGCAGTTTTCAATGACTCCAAAGAACACTGTTTGTCTCACCCTCAGCTGTGGATGGATGGATGCAAGGGGTTAAATACCCAGGTCAGTGTGTTGGATGATCAGACTGCTATGCCAAGGGGTTAAATACCCAGGTCAGTGTGTTGGATGATCAGGGCCCGTATTCACAACGGCGATTTATCTTTTTAACACTCGATTTATCCCCTAGCCCCGCGTTATCTTGATCGGTTAGATAAGGTACGCTCGTCAGAGGATCCTAGGTTGCGCTTTGCTATATATACTGGTTTCCAGCCAAGGGAGAGCGGAACAGGCAGTTGGAATCGTCTGAGTTTAGAGATAAATTGGAGTTAAAATAAATCGCCGTTGTGAATACGGGCCCAGACTGCTATGCCAAGGGGTTAAATACCCAGGTCAGTGTGTTGGATGATCAGACTGCTATGCCAAGGGGTTAAATACCCAGGTCAGTGTGTTGGATGATCAGGGCCCATATTCACAACGGCGATTTATCTTTTTAACACTCGATTTATCCCTTAGCCCCGCGTTATCTTGATCGGTTAGATAAGGTACGCTCGTCAGAGGATCCTAGGTTGCGCTTTGCTATATAAATACTGGTTTCCAGCCAAGGGAGAGCGGAACAGGCAGTTGGAATCGTCTGAGTTTAGAGATAAATTGGAGTTAAAATAATTCGCCGATAAATCGCCGTTGTGAATACGGGCCCAGACTGCTATGCCAAGGGGTTAAATACCCAGGTCAGTGTGTTGGATGATCAGACTGCTATGCAAGGGGTTAAATACCCAGGTCAGTGTGTTGGATGATCAGACTGCTATGCCAAGGGGTTAAATACCCAGGTCAGTGTGTTGGATGATCAGACTGCTATGCCAAGGTCCCAAAACAGCTGAAATCCTTCACAGGATTAAAAAAAAGTTTCAGGTCATCTGGTGGGGATAGAACCTGCAACCTCCTGTTTAAAATCCAAGTGCACTAACTGTTCAGGCAATGAGGGCCGTCATGAAGTCTGATGACCAGACCCCCATGCAAAGCAACTGGATGCGAAAACCACGTCTTACGTTCTTGATGGGCTCCCTCCTCCTTCGGCCCTGGGGAGCATCATCCAACATCTCTCCGTTCTGGTTCTCCAGCAGGTTGCCATCATCATCCACCAAGTCATTGCCCTCTGCAAGGCAAGCAACATGGGCATTGAGCATGGCAAGCAACGCAGGCATTGAGCAAGGCAAGCAACGCAGGCATTGAGCATGGCAAGCAACGCAGGCATTGAGCAAGGCATACCTTCCATCTTGGCTGAAACATCATACCTGACACAGTTCAAGTGAATCATACAGTCACAGCCACTCAATTCCTCCCTCAACAGCTGGAAGTCCTGGCTGCTGGGCCTGTGAGGCCCGCTATGGAACTTCAGGCAGAGGTGCCCCAAAGCAGCCGAGGAGGCGACCGGGAAGTACTGGGACAAGGTCATATCATTCAGATCCAAATGTTTGTTCAAATACGTGACCCTCCATCCCTAAATGAGTCAGTCTGATACTTAGATCAAATTGTGATACAGCTGGATTTTCATCGAAGGGGGTCATTCGGTGGACTTTGAGATTTTTGTGTACTCAGCAAGCAGAACCATCGCTACATACACTGTGAGGATTTCAGACTTCAACTACACCTCTATACTAATCGTTGTTTTTTACACTTACACGAAGGTTTTGTCATCTTCCTTGTGTAAGAAATCGATCTAATTGCGTCGTACCTTTCCTCTTCAATTGACTGCCATGGCACTTCCAGAGAGAGGATCGGCGTTCTATTTTTGTATGAATATCATAGGGAATCCTTCCTGCACACATCAGTGAGAAGTCTATTAGCTTTTGAAAGGTTTTCTTTCCATTTGTAGGATGTAGCTTAATCACAATTGGGTGATTGCTATGCACAAAGATGCACAAACTTTAAATGCCACTTTCTCAAAATCCCCACTTTTTGTTGCCATTTCTTCAAGTGCTCATAACACAGCGAGCACTGCACATATTATAATAATCTTGGTATCATTTTGAAGCTAATTCACTGTACTCTCTGATGGCAGTAAAATCTAACAATTGACCAAGGTATCGGACCGACTCATTTTGGGATGGAGGATCACATAGATGGAGGATGAAGCCCAGCCAATGCACAACAGCAGGTCATCAAGCTCCAAATGCAATGGTTTTAACCTAAGAGCTGGGCCCGGCATGTGACACAGGACAGGAAAAAACAGTCAGCATTTCGTGAGTTACACTCTTCATCAAACCTTTTCATAAGCCCGGATCGGTTCTTAGGTGAAAATCATTCATTACCTATCCTGGGTCTCAGTCTGTCTCCAACCCCAAGAAACATCTACTCTACTCTCTAGGCCAGAGGTTCGGACGCTCGCCTTGCAACCGGCAGGTTCGGTGTTCAATGCAGAACGTATCCCAGAGTTGTACCCTTGGGCAAGATGCCTAGCCTGGCACTGCCTCTCCTACCCAGGAGTAAAAACTGGGCCTGGGCGCAGTGCAGCGGCAACTGGAGCTGGAAGTCCCCAAAACAAATTTTCATATATTTGAGAAATTAAAAAAAAAATTCTTAAAAATAAGATAAAAGAAAAATTAACACCTAGCCCTAAACATTTCTTCTACTAGCAAGAAGGCCTTTGTAAAGGCTGTTTTACACGAGGTGATTCTACCCTGGTGTTCTTGCTAGCGTCATGGTGGCAGCCAATCACGGCTGGCAATAGTGGAGCAAGAAAGAGCGTCAGTAGCGCTCTGCCATTGGGAGATATTTTTGTCGTGTCCGTGTGGGACGTGTGGAATTGCCTCGCGTACGACGGGCTTGAGAAGTGTGGAATTGTCTCGCGTACGACGGGCTTGAGAAGTGTGGAATTGCCTCGTGTTCGACGGTGGGATGTGTGGAATTGCTTGGCGTACGACGGGCTTCAGAAGTGTCGAATCTTGCCTGGAGTCACTCAAAGACTGACATCAATCACAACCTGCTGCACTGCACCAAGCACTCCATGAGTCACAACCTGCTGCACTGCACTGCACCAAGCACTACATCCGTCACAACCTGCTGCACTGCACCAAGCACTACATCAATCACAACCTGCTGCACTGCACCAAGCACTCCATGAGTCACAACCTGCTGCACTGCACTGCACCAAGCACTACATCCGTCACAACCTGCTGCACTGCACCAAGCACTACATCAATCACAACCTGCTGCACTGCACCAAGCACGACATCAATCACAACCTGCTGCACTGCACTGCACCAAGCACTCCATGAGTCACAACCTGCTGCACTGCACTGCACCAAGCACTCCATGAGTCACAACCTGCTGCACTGCACTGCACCAAGCACTCCATCAGTCACAACCTGCTGCACTGCACTGCACCAAGCACTCCATGAGTCACAACCTGCTGCACTGCACTGCACCAAGCACTCCATGAGTCACAACCTGCTGCACTGCACTGCACCAAGCACTCCATGAGTCACAACCTGCTGCACTGCACTGCACCAAGCACTCCATGAGTCACAACCTGCTGCACTGCACTGCACCAAGCACTCCATGAGTCACAACCTGCTGCACTGCACTGCACCAAGCACTCCATGAGTCACAACCTGCTGCACTGCACTGCACCAAGCACTACATCAATCACAACCTGCTGCACTGCACTGCACCAAGCACTACAAAAGCATTTGCCAGTCTCTCTGGGCAGTTCCCATCATAGGCAGCCTGCCCATGTGGCTGGACCTGCATTTCACACAATCACACACACATACACCCAGAGATGCCAACCCACCATCATGCCAAAGAGTAGCAGCCAGAGCTTTTTGGAGTAGCATTAAAGAAATAGGCGTAGCACACATGTAGAAGAAGGAAAATGGCGATGCTTGCGCAGGCGAAAAGCGCTAAACCGACGGCGTGAAGCGGGGGTGGGGGGTGTTGGCTGTGAAGGCGCTGAGCGCTGGACCTACGGCGTACAGGGGTGTGTGTGTGTGTGTGTGTGTGTGTGTGTGTGTGTGGTGGTGTTCTACGTGACGGTCAAAAGTTCCGTTCGAGGCTTTGAAAAATCGTAGTTTCTCCCGGACGATCGTAGCATCGTAGCAAGCATGTCGAAATCGTAGCATGCTACGCCTAAATCGTAGCACTTGGCAGCTCTGTACACTACATGCACGAACGCACACACACACATTCACACACACACACATACCACATGCACACACACACACACACACACACACCACATGCACACACACACACACACACACACACACACACCACATGCACACACACTCACACACACACACACACACGCACACACACATGCACACACACACACATATGCACACATACACACACACACTCCACGTGCACACACACACACACCACGTGCACACACACACACACACACACGCACACAATCACAACATATCACACACACAGAGTAACAGTCACACACGTGCACACACACACACACACACACACACACACACACACACACACACACACACACACACACACACACACACACAGAGTAAATATCCAAGCACACATGCTTCACCACCCAGCTCTGGTGAAAGCCACATAGCTAGCTCTGTAACGCCGGTGTGTTCATACAGCACAAGGGCGACTGCCTTGGCAAACTCACACTCACAGTCTGTAATTTTCCAGTGCCAACCTAGAAACAGTCTTCCCTTGCCATTCTTTGTCCCAGTCAGGCAATCGCAGTGTCAGAGTCATGAGACACTGGCTCAAACACCACCTACAGCCTTTTGAGCCCCATAGTCAAGCATTTCTTCAGTCCAAAGAGAGAGAGAGATGATTATCATTATCAAAGAGGGCTGTTGTCAGCTCAGCCGGGATCAAGATCTGCCTTCCTCGGGGTCAACTCGTGGGATTCACATCATAATGTCAGACGACAAAATTAGCCGACGACTAACAGTAAAACATAAACTTATATGTGCATGTGGGCATGCAAACCCACACATACAAATACACAAACACATGAATGTACATGTGTGTGCACACAAACTAAAAAGACACACAAAATACATACATACATATGCACATGGATGCATGTGCACATGCGCACACACACACACACACACATATGCACACATACAGGTACACACGTGAGATCACACACATGCATGCACACAAACACAGAACTATACACACACTCAAACACACAAAGAAAATCCTCACAAGCCTGAACCAAACATTTCACAGAAAAAAATCAGGAAAGGCTTCCATAAACGGGCACACACTAATGGACTCGTCCGAGGAGAGGGGTGTGAGAAAGACGTTCAAGCTGGCGGGAAACACAAACTGCCGGAACACAACATCTGATTGGCTGCGTTTTTAACGATTTTACATTTTTAATTTTTTAACCCTCAAATAATTTTGTCATTTTATGAATGAACCACTGAGAATTTATCAACCAAGATCGCTTGCCAGTCAGATGCTGTTGCTTGCTAGCTTCTATGGCCCGCCAGCTCGGCCGTCTTTCCACACCCCTTTCCTCGGATGAGCCCACTGATGTGGCCCGTATATGGAAGACTTTCCGAAAATCAACTTTCAAACTCATCAGAGCAGGTGTGAGTATGGCGGCAAAAAAAGACGGAAGGAAAGTTCCAGATTTTTCTGTGTTTAATGGTTTGGATTCTTGGGCTATGAGCACAATCGGTCTCTCTTCATTTCTAATCATATACTGTTTGTAAACTGATGATGTAAACTGATTTGTGGTACTGAAGTTCATTTGCAACAACCAAGAACTTCTATTATTTTAATGTACTTTTTGCAATGTGCTTTGAGCATACTTCTTGTATTTGAATGCCAATATATTAATAGTTTTTATAATTTGGGCCAACAACAACAAAAAAGCTGTAGGCCTACTGTAACCCTATTTTTCTCTGCCAACCGTAAACTTTTTTAAATACTGAAAAACAAAAAAGAAGAAAAAAAGAGTGCAAGAAATTGACAGATAAGCAATGAACTGTGTGCTGTTCTATCTTCCCTACCCTATGAACACTCGGAGAATCCACTATTTAAGTTTTAAAAAGCCTTTTCAGAGAAAGAGAGTTTGGTTTATGTTTAATCGCGCCTCTTCTATAATTAAAAAAAATCTTTAAAAGTTCTGGCCGACCTATTTTTCTTGGCCATATAACTATTTTTTGGGGTGGCCTTATGAATGGATTGGATGGATGGTGTTTTACGGCCTATCAGCCTCTGTAGGCTAATTGTAAGGCCATTAAGCACGAAAATCACTACAACAGTTTAGAGCAAACGCAAATCAAGTCACAGGGTCCCTAGTTATTCACCTCTTATGAATCGCGTAGGGAGATGCGGTGGGTCAAATCTTACCCCGAACCCACAGGGTGAGGATGGCCTTATGATCAGATATGGACTCGTACAGCGGACCATAAGACACCAATCCAGGCGATGGAGATGAGGTGAGACTCTACTGGGAGATTTTGCACATCTACCAAGTCGACATCAACAAAAAAAAGAGCACGACAGTATCTATGCTGTCAGTGAGAATCCAGACGATGGAGATGAGGTGCTACTGAAAGATTTTGCACATCTACCAAGACAACACCAACCAAAAAAGAGCATGGCAGTATCTACGCTGTCAGTGAGAATCCAGGTGATGGGGATGAGGTGAGACTCTACTGGGAGATTTCGCACATCTACCAAGACAACACCAACCAAAAAAGTGCACGGCAGTATCTATGCTGTCAGTGAGAATCCAGACGATGGAGATGAGACTCTACTGGGAGATTTCGCACATCTACCAAGACAACACCAACCAAAAAAGTGCACGGCAGTATCTATGCTGTCAGTGAGAATCCAGACGATGGAGATGAGGTGCTACTGAAAGATTTTGCACAACTCCTACAAAATCACCATCAACAGCTAAGGAATACACAATACAGTCTATGCTGTCATTTGTTCCTTCCCCAACCTCCTGTGGAAACAGATCCTGGATAAGTGAGGGTTCACAGGCAAGGGTTATGATTAGTGTGCTCTGACCGCCAGCTGTCACTCTGTGACTACTTCCAGCCCATCCCAGCAGTAGAAATGCCATAGTGGAACTCCACATCTGCGGACAAGGTAGGAGACTGCTTCTGTGTGTGTGTGTATGTGTGTGTGTATGTGTGTGGTAGTGTGTATATGTTTGTGTGTGTGTTTGTGTTTGTTTGTGTGTGTATGTTTTTTGTTTGTTTGTGTGTGTATATGTGTGTTTTTGTTTGTGTGTGTGTGCGTGTATATGTGTGTGTGTGTTTGCGTGTGTGCTGCTGTAAATATATGCGTGTTTGTGTGTGTGTGTGTGTGTATGCGTGTATTCATGTGTGTATGCGCCTTGAGCATGTCTCAACTCATGGTAGGGCGCTATACAAATCCACACATTATTATTATTATTATTATGTGTATGTTTGTGAGTGAATATGTGTGTGTGCATGTGTGTGCGTCTCTGTGTATGTTCATGTGTGTGTAGGTGTGTTTGTGTGTGTATACGAGTGCATGTGTATCATTGTATGTGTATATATGTGTATGTATGTCTGTGTGTGTATATATGCGTGTTTGTGCATGTCTATGCATATGTGTGCATGTTTGTGTATGTGTCTATATGTGTTTCTCTGCATATGTGTATGTATGTGTATATTAGTGTGTGTGCGGGTAACCATGCATGTACTTGTGTGTGCACATGTATGCGTCTCCATGTGTGCTGGTGTGTAGATTTTCAAATTATATGTTCAGAGATTAGCACTCACAGCGAGCGCCCGTGTAGACAGGTTCAACGAGAAGAAAAACTTTGGGATTGACGAGCCCGTGTCTCACAAGACACTGCGCCTATGCAAAGCAACCATGATCACCAGGCTCCCGCACTGTCCTGTCACATCCCAGACACTTTCCAGGGTGCCGCTTGAGAGGTCCATCACCCCAGCATTTCACCCAGTCCCATTCAGCAGGATGCCCTCTCTGCTGCTCCTGCCACAGCCCTCAGGAACTCTGCGGTCTGCCCCTTGGGGAGGCCAAGCCGTCTGCAGACCTGGTGAGCCAAGAACCCAACAGATCCCCTCACTCCAGTTCCTTGTTTTTACAGACTTCTCAAGCATCTCTCGTCATGAGGTGGACAATCCTTCTGCTGCTGCCACTTCTGTCAGCACAGGTGCAGTTGGCATGGAGACCAGGGTTGACTTTGCCACACTCCATGAGTATCGTCCCGAAGTACATGGAGGGGGAACTGAAGGTGGATCTCGCCTGCTTCATTCAGGTTTGCCTTGCCAAGGCCCTGGAGCCCGACTGCTGGGTAGACTACTACTACCAGCACCCACATCCCCCCAGTTGCAAAGCCTTCTTGAACAGCACATATCAAGTAAGACTTTTTGTAAAAAAAGAGAAAGGAAGGATTGATAGATGGATGGAAGAAAGAAAAAAAAGAAAAAGAAAGAAAGAAGATGGAAAGAAGAAAAAAAGAAAGAAAAGAGAAGAAAGACAGACAGAGAAAGAAAGAAAGAAAGAAAGAAAGAAAGAAAGAAAGAAAGAAAGAAAGAAAGAAAGAAAGAAAGAAAGAAAGAAAGAAAGAAAGAAAGAAAGAAAGAAAGAAAAGGCAAGCAAGAAATAACAAGTCTGAAAGAAAGGAAGATGTAATGAAATATTGGTGTGTGGCTATGTACTGTCTCATCTCATGACCTAGATTTCTTTACTTTTCTGCAGCTGATTGCTGGGTAGAAGACAAGGACAACAATGTTGATGATGATGATGATGATGATGATGATAATGGCGATGTTGATGGCAATGATGATGATGATGATGATGATGATGATGATGATGATGACGATGGTGGTGGCAATGATGATGGCAATGATGATGATGATGCTGGTGGCAATGATGTTGGCGACGATGATGATGATGATGATGATGATGATGATGATGGTGAAGATGATGATGACGATGATGATGGTGGTGGCAATGATGATGATGATGATGGTGATGATGATGATGATGGTGATGGTGGTGGTGGTGATGAACATCTTACTGTCGAGCACCATGTCCCCAGCAAGCAGACACTCCAAGGCGTGTAGTGTATTTCCAGTCAGACAAGCCTTTCAGTGTGTCCAACGAGCAACCAATTTAAAGTCTGTTCTTAATTGACTAATAAATATTGGCTAACATTCTCTGAGTCTTGGCAAATTACCAAAGACTGTACATTACTAAGACCGCGCACTCGACTAATTGCAGCGAGATTTCCGACAGAGTGATCTCCCCGTTTTTCCGTGTCTTTCCCCCGGAGTGCTTGTGCGAGACACACATACATGGTGAGTGTTGTGTCTATGCCATGCATGAGAAAATAAAGTTTAGTGTATGAATAGCAGAATGCAAGTGCATGCAAGGGTTTTTTTTTTTTTATTATTGAAAGCGATATGTGTGTGAGAAATCGTTTGTTCCGTTGTTTGTTAACATGAACACTAATCAGACGAGTGCCTGGAGAAGCGAGTGTAAACACAAGCTGGTCTAAATAAAGAAATAAACACCGGACGCATTATGGTCGAACAAGACCACAAGGACGGTACTTACCCTCAAAATGACATCACAACCCTGCCATCTGCAAATCAAATTGCAGAAAATTGTGCCTTGACGTACATATCAGGGTACATCGCGATGAAGATCAAACCAAGTCTGTGTGCATCATGCCAAAAGTTGTTGTCAGGATTCTCCACGGGCACCAACAACGAGCTTCTCCTTCTATTCAAAGAATACAATCGCGCCGAAGGAAAAGGTCTCACAGTACCAAGTGATGATCTGTCACGCGCAGTGGAGACGATGGAAGAGGTGTACAGCAAAAATGTTGAGAGTGTACTTCACTCGGACAAAGTGAAATCTCGGCTTGTTTTTCTTCTTGGAAATGAACTCACACCTGAATGCCCAGAAGGAACTTGCAAGCTGAGTCCTTGCATCGTGAGCACATTTATCCATGTACGCCTGAAGTCAACTCTCAAGGACTGCACTGCCTCTTTCACGCATAAACGCAAGAAGAACAGAAAAAAATCAAAATTCATCATTTGTGACGCACAAGATTCCTTCAACATAGTACCTCAGGAGAAAATACTGTTGTTCTAAATGCTTAATTTGTTAAAAACTGATGACGAAGACAATGCAACATGCGGAAAGACTTTGGAATTAACTTTTCCTTACCCTGCCCTTCAGTACCAGGAGTACAGCAGGATAGACATACTCACATAGATCGAGTGCATTCTGGATTTGTCTGCATCCCTAGTTGCGGAAACCTACTCTCTTCCATACGTTGAGGTAAGTTATTTATTGCAATTATCCTCTGCTGTATGCATTATGTATGTAGTTTGCAGAATTAGGAATGCAAGCCGCCGAAAGTTGCTGACTCCTATTTGTTGTCATTCTCGCCAGCATCAGAAGACACGGAAAAAGGGGTCGTAACTCTAAATCCTTATCTCGCTCCGCGGATAGCAAAAATAGCGGAGTGTGCGGTCTTAGTAATGTATGGTCTTTGAAATTACTTATTGTCAAACATTCAGCAAAAATTCTGCAACTATTGTGCCAAATCTTGGCAAATATTTAGCTGCTTAACCCATTTCCGCCTAACGTTATCTGTAAAAAAAGCTCCCTGGTTCCTGAGCATTTTTGGGAGAAAAAAAACAAATCCAGTGACCGGTTTCAAAATTTATTTTCTCTGCTTGTGTACAAGATATTTTGATGATTCAAACACTGTAAGAAAGCTTATATTTTTGGCTTTCTATTCATTTCAAGCATTAGCATCTCTTACAAATACTTTTGTTTTGCCATTTTAAGAAAAATAAAAAATAGAGGAAAATGACAATTCTCTGCACTTTTACAACCTGTTGTAAATGAAATGATGAATTAAAATGCAACAGTTTTAACTGTTAAAAGAATGTGAACCATTTATCAATCATGTGAGTGAATTACAGCAACATCCATGATTTACAAAGTATTTCACACAAAATCAAATGAAACTTGCTGTGATATCAGCATTTTACCATTCTCCGTTTTTACTTGCACATTTGCATTTTTCTCATTTTTTGGTCAATGTATGTATATCAATTAGCCACTTATTTGTTACTAAGATATTGTGCTTTGTTATTATGTCATCATCTTTCACAAAATAAGAACAATGCTTTACACAGTATCATAATTAAAAAGAGAAATAAAATCTTGTTACATGACACAAAACTCTTTCTAGCATAGCATATGATTGTTATCTTCATTGAACTTTCACAGTTGACAAAATAATTAACATGGGCAAAACTACTAACCATTTTTGCATCATCTCTGAACCTTTATGAGATTTCTAAACATTATTCTTCATTTTCTGGACTGGAGGATATAACATCCTGACGTCAGTGAAATTGTTGTCTTTAGAACTTGTGCAAACACATCTCATTCATATACATACCTTGGCATTTTCATGCAGAAATCAAGCAAAGTAATCCACATTCTGGTGTAGGATTCCACACAGATCTTGAATCACGAATCATGAAATATCCAGTCCAAGCAAAATTACACCAAAAGAGTCTAATATGGCATGCCCCTGTTCGCTTGAAAGTTTCTTCAGAGCGTTGGGTGAAACCTGTGTACTTCCACTCACTTGCTGCTCTGGGTTTACTGACATCTTCATCCGATTATTTTTCCGAAAACTCGCCTCCCTCCACTTTGTTCGAACTTCGATGTCTAATCTGTCACGTTCGTCACCAACTTGGGAAGATTCTGGGTCTAAATCCACTTCAATGTCACTTCCCTCACTCATATCAGATCCTTCGTCAGCCATGTTGACAAAACGTTCCAAAAATCAAAATGTCACAAGATTTAAACATCAATAACTTTGGTTCTAGATCACCGATCGCGACGAAATTTTCGCATCGCGCGCACTGACATTTGCAGCTATCCCACAATTCCTTGCGGTGTTGATAGGCCGACAAGATTGACTTGCCTCAATCCGTTTTACAGATCTACTATAGGATGCGACGTGTACGTCGCATCCGGCGGTAAAGGTAGATGTAACGCGTACGTCGCATCCGGCGGAAATGGGTTAATAGCTTGATGAAACCAAGCCAAGATCTCGCAAACAAAGGACATTAGCAAAATGGCATCAATCGG
>JAWQFJ010001192.1:82539-107539 GCA_034096865.1 Theodoxus fluviatilis
TGTATGTGTGTGTGTGTGTTTAAGGGTGTATGCGAGTTGCAGTTAATGTACAGGGAGAAGTCTGATTAGAGGGAGGGGAGTGATTCTTCTTCTGATCCTTCATCATACAGAAAATGTGTGTGTGTGTGTGTGTGTGTGTGTGTGTGTGTATGTGTGTGTGTGTGTTTAAGGGTGTATGCGAGTTGCAGTTAATGTACAGGGAGAAGTCTGATTAGAGGGAGGGGAGTGATTCTTCTTCTGATCCTTCATCATACAGAAAATGTGTGTGTGTGTGTGTGTGTGTGTGTGTGTGTATGTGTGTGTGTGTGTTTAAGGGTGTATGCGAGTTGCAGTTAATGTACAGGGAGAAGTCTGATTAGAGGGAGGGGAGTGATTCTTCTTCTGATCCTTCATCATACAGAAAATGTGTGTGTGTGTGTGTGTGTGTGTGTGTGTGTATGTGTGTGTGTGTGTTTAAGGGTGTATGCGAGTTGCAGTTAATGTACAGGGAGAAGTCTGATTAGAGGGAGGGGAGTGATTCTTCTTCTGATCCTTCATCATACAGAAAATGTGTGTGTGTGTGTGTGTGTGTGTGTGTGTGTATGTGTGTGTGTGTGTTTAAGGGTGTATGCGAGTTGCAGTTAATGTACAGGGAGAAGTCTGATTAGAGGGAGGGGAGTGATTCTTCTTCTGATCCTTCATCATACAGAAAATGTGTGTGTGTGTGTGTGTGTGTGTGTGTGTGTATGTGTGTGTGTGTGTTTAAGGGTGTATGCGAGTTGCAGTTAATGTACAGGGAGAAGTCTGATTAGAGGGAGGGGAGTGATTCTTCTTCTGATCCTTCATCATACAGAAAATGTGTGTGTGTGTGTGTGTGTGTGTGTGTGTATGTGTGTGTGTGTGTTTAAGGGTGTATGCGAGTTGCAGTTAATGTACAGGGAGAAGTCTGATTAGAGGGAGGGGAGTGATTCTTCTTCTGATCCTTCATCATACAGAAAATGTGTGTGTGTGTGTGTGTGTGTGTGTGTGTATGTGTGTGTGTGTGTTTAAGGGTGTATGCGAGTTGCAGTTAATGTACAGGGAGAAGTCTGATTAGAGGGAGGGGAGTGATTCTTCTTCTGATCCTTCATCATACAGAAAATGTGTGTGTGTGTGTGTGTGTGTGTGTGTGTGTGTGTATGTGTGTGTGTGTGTTTAAGGGTGTATGCGAGTTGCAGTTAATGTACAGGGAGAAGTCTGATTAGAGGGAGGGGAGTGATTCTTCTTCTGATCCTTCATCATACAGAAAATGTGTGTGTGTGTGTGTGTGTGTGTGTGTGTGTGTATGTGTGTGTGTGTGTTTAAGGGTGTATGCGAGTTGCAGTTAATGTACAGGGAGAAGTCTGATTAGAGGGAGGGGAGTGATTCTTCTTCTGATCCTTCATCATACAGAAAATGTGTGTGTGTGTGTGTGTGTGTGTGTGTGTATGTGTGTGTGTGTGTTTAAGGGTGTATGCGAGTTGCAGTTAATGTACAGGGAGAAGTCTGATTAGAGGGAGGGGAGTGATTCTTCTTCTGATCCTTCATCATACAGAAAATGTGTGTGTGTGTGTGTGTGTGTGTGTGTGTGTGTATGTGTGTGTGTGTTTAAGGGTGTATGCGAGTTGCAGTTAATGTACAGGGAGAAGTCTGATTAGAGGGAGGGGAGTGATTCTTCTTCTGATCCTTCATCATACAGAAAATGTGTGTGTGTGTGTGTGTGTGTGTGTGTGTGTGTATGTGTGTGTGTGTGTTTAAGGGTGTATGCGAGTTGCAGTTAATGTACAGGGAGAAGTCTGATTAGAGGGAGGGGAGTGATTCTTCTTCTGATCCTTCATCATACAGAAAATGTGTGTGTGTGTGTGTGTGTGGTGTGTGTGTGTGTATGTGTGTGTGTGTGTTTAAGGGTGTATGCGAGTTGCAGTTAATGTACAGGGAGAAGTCTGATTAGAGGGAGGGGAGTGATTCTTCTTCTGATCCTTCATCATACAGAAAATGTGTGTGTGTGTGTGTGTGTGTGTGTGTGTGTGTATGTGTGTGTGTGTGTTTAAGGGTGTATGCGAGTTGCAGTTAATGTACAGGGAGAAGTCTGATTAGAGGGAGGGGAGTGATTCTTCTTCTGATCCTTCATCATACAGAAAATGTGTGTGTGTGTGTGTGTGTGTGTGTGTGTGTGTGTATGTGTGTGTGTGTGTTTAAGGGTGTATGCGAGTTGCAGTTAATGTACAGGGAGAAGTCTGATTAGAGGGAGGGGAGTGATTCTTCTTCTGATCCTTCATCATACAGAAAATGTGTGTGTGTGTGTGTGTGTGTGTGTGTGTGTGTGTATGTGTGTGTGTGTGTTTAAGGGTGTATGCGAGTTGCAGTTAATGTACAGGGAGAAGTCTGATTAGAGGGAGGGGAGTGATTCTTCTTCTGATCCTTCATCATACAGAAAATGTGTGTGTGTGTGTGTGTGTGTGTGTGTGTGTATGTGTGTGTGTGTGTTTAAGGGTGTATGCGAGTTGCAGTTAATGTACAGGGAGAAGTCTGATTAGAGGGAGGGGAGTGATTCTTCTTCTGATCCTTCATCATACAGAAAATGTGTGTGTGTGTGTGTGTGTGTGTGTGTGTGTATGTGTGTGTGTGTGTTTAAGGGTGTATGCGAGTTGCAGTTAATGTACAGGGAGAAGTCTGATTAGAGGGAGGGGAGTGATTCTTCTTCTGATCCTTCATCATACAGAAAATGTGTGTGTGTGTGTGTGTGTGTGTGTGTGTGTGTATGTGTGTGTGTGTGTTTAAGGGTGTATGCGAGTTGCAGTTAATGTACAGGGAGAAGTCTGATTAGAGGGAGGGGAGTGATTCTTCTTCTGATCCTTCATCATACAGAAAATGTGTGTGTGTGTGTGTGTGTGTGTGTGTGTGTGTGTATGTGTGTGTGTGTGTTTAAGGGTGTATGCGAGTTGCAGTTAATGTACAGGGAGAAGTCTGATTAGAGGGAGGGGAGTGATTCTTCTTCTGATCCTTCATCATACAGAAAATGTGTGTGTGTGTGTGTGTGTGTGTGTGTGTGTATGTGTGTGTGTGTGTTTAAGGGTGTATGCGAGTTGCAGTTAATGTACAGGGAGAAGTCTGATTAGAGGGAGGGGAGTGATTCTTCTTCTGATCCTTCATCATACAGAAAATGTGTGTGTGTGTGTGTGTGTGTGTGTGTGTGTGTATGTGTGTGTGTGTGTTTAAGGGTGTATGCGAGTTGCAGTTAATGTACAGGGAGAAGTCTGATTAGAGGGAGGGGAGTGATTCTTCTTCTGATCCTTCATCATACAGAAAATGTGTGTGTGTGTGTGTGTGTGTGTGTGTGTGTGTATGTGTGTGTGTGTGTTTAAGGGTGTATGCGAGTTGCAGTTAATGTACAGGGAGAAGTCTGATTAGAGGGAGGGGAGTGATTCTTCTTCTGATCCTTCATCATACAGAAAATGTGTGTGTGTGTGTGTGTGTGTGTGTGTGTGTATGTGTGTGTGTGTGTTTAAGGGTGTATGCGAGTTGCAGTTAATGTACAGGGAGAAGTCTGATTAGAGGGAGGGGAGTGATTCTTCTTCTGATCCTTCATCATACAGAAAATGTGTGTGTGTGTGTGTGTGTGTGTGTGTGTGTGTATGTGTGTGTGTGTGTTTAAGGGTGTATGCGAGTTGCAGTTAATGTACAGGGAGAAGTCTGATTAGAGGGAGGGGAGTGATTCTTCTTCTGATCCTTCATCATACAGAAAATGTGTGTGTGTGTGTGTGTGTGTGTGTGTGTGTGTGTATGTGTGTGTGTGTGTTTAAGGGTGTATGCGAGTTGCAGTTAATGTACAGGGAGAAGTCTGATTAGAGGGAGGGGAGTGATTCTTCTTCTGATCCTTCATCATACAGAAAATGTGTGTGTGTGTGTGTGTGTGTGTGTGTGTGTGTGTATGTGTGTGTGTGTGTTTAAGGGTGTATGCGAGTTGCAGTTAATGTACAGGGAGAAGTCTGATTAGAGGGAGGGGAGTGATTCTTCTTCTGATCCTTCATCATACAGAAAATGTGTGTGTGTGTGTGTGTGTGTGTGTGTGTGTGTGTGTATGTGTGTGTGTGTGTTTAAGGGTGTATGCGAGTTGCAGTTAATGTACAGGGAGAAGTCTGATTAGAGGGAGGGGAGTGATTCTTCTTCTGATCCTTCATCATACAGAAAATGTGTGTGTGTGTGTGTGTGTGTGTGTGTGTGTGTATGTGTGTGTGTGTGTTTAAGGGTGTATGCGAGTTGCAGTTAATGTACAGGGAGAAGTCTGATTAGAGGGAGGGGAGTGATTCTTCTTCTGATCCTTCATCATACAGAAAATGTGTGTGTGTGTGTGTGTGTGTGTGTGTGTGTGTATGTGTGTGTGTGTGTTTAAGGGTGTATGCGAGTTGCAGTTAATGTACAGGGAGAAGTCTGATTAGAGGGAGGGGAGTGATTCTTCTTCTGATCCTTCATCATACAGAAAATGTGTGTGTGTGTGTGTGTGTGTGTGTGTGTGTGTATGTGTGTGTGTGTGTTTAAGGGTGTATGCGAGTTGCAGTTAATGTACAGGGAGAAGTCTGATTAGAGGGAGGGGAGTGATTCTTCTTCTGATCCTTCATCATACAGAAAATGTGTGTGTGTGTGTGTGTGTGTGTGTGTGTGTGTATGTGTGTGTGTGTGTTTAAGGGTGTATGCGAGTTGCAGTTAATGTACAGGGAGAAGTCTGATTAGAGGGAGGGGAGTGATTCTTCTTCTGATCCTTCATCATACAGAAAATGTGTGTGTGTGTGTGTGTGTGTGTGTGTGTGTGTATGTGTGTGTGTGTGTTTAAGGGTGTATGCGAGTTGCAGTTAATGTACAGGGAGAAGTCTGATTAGAGGGAGGGGAGTGATTCTTCTTCTGATCCTTCATCATACAGAAAATGTGTGTGTGTGTGTGTGTGTGTGTGTGTGTGTGTATGTGTGTGTGTGTGTTTAAGGGTGTATGCGAGTTGCAGTTAATGTACAGGGAGAAGTCTGATTAGAGGGAGGGGAGTGATTCTTCTTCTGATCCTTCATCATACAGAAAATGTGTGTGTGTGTGTGTGTGTGTGTGTGTGTGTATGTGTGTGTGTGTGTTTAAGGGTGTATGCGAGTTGCAGTTAATGTACAGGGAGAAGTCTGATTAGAGGGAGGGGAGTGATTCTTCTTCTGATCCTTCATCATACAGAAAATGTGTGTGTGTGTGTGTGTGTGTGTGTGTGTGTGTGTATGTGTGTGTGTGTGTTTAAGGGTGTATGCGAGTTGCAGTTAATGTACAGGGAGAAGTCTGATTAGAGGGAGGGGAGTGATTCTTCTTCTGATCCTTCATCATACAGAAAATGTGTGTGTGTGTGTGTGTGTGTGTGTGTGTGTGTATGTGTGTGTGTGTGTTTAAGGGTGTATGCGAGTTGCAGTTAATGTACAGGGAGAAGTCTGATTAGAGGGAGGGGAGTGATTCTTCTTCTGATCCTTCATCATACAGAAAATGTGTGTGTGTGTGTGTGTGTGTGTGTGTGTGTGTATGTGTGTGTGTGTGTTTAAGGGTGTATGCGAGTTGCAGTTAATGTACAGGGAGAAGTCTGATTAGAGGGAGGGGAGTGATTCTTCTTCTGATCCTTCATCATACAGAAAATGTGTGTGTGTGTGTGTGTGTGTGTGTGTGTGTGTATGTGTGTGTGTGTGTTTAAGGGTGTATGCGAGTTGCAGTTAATGTACAGGGAGAAGTCTGATTAGAGGGAGGGGAGTGATTCTTCTTCTGATCCTTCATCATACAGAAAATGTGTGTGTGTGTGTGTGTGTGTGTGTGTGTGTGTGTGTATGTGTGTGTGTGTGTTTAAGGGTGTATGCGAGTTGCAGTTAATGTACAGGGAGAAGTCTGATTAGAGGGAGGGGAGTGATTCTTCTTCTGATCCTTCATCATACAGAAAATGTGTGTGTGTGTGTGTGTGTGTGTGTGTGTGTGTGTATGTGTGTGTGTGTGTTTAAGGGTGTATGCGAGTTGCAGTTAATGTACAGGGAGAAGTCTGATTAGAGGGAGGGGAGTGATTCTTCTTCTGATCCTTCATCATACAGAAAATGTGTGTGTGTGTGTGTGTGTGTGTGTGTGTGTGTATGTGTGTGTGTGTGTTTAAGGGTGTATGCGAGTTGCAGTTAATGTACAGGGAGAAGTCTGATTAGAGGGAGGGGAGTGATTCTTCTTCTGATCCTTCATCATACAGAAAATGTGTGTGTGTGTGTGTGTGTGTGTGTGTGTGTGTATGTGTGTGTGTGTGTTTAAGGGTGTATGCGAGTTGCAGTTAATGTACAGGGAGAAGTCTGATTAGAGGGAGGGGAGTGATTCTTCTTCTGATCCTTCATCATACAGAAAATGTGTGTGTGTGTGTGTGTGTGTGTGTGTGTGTGTGTGTGTATGTGTGTGTGTGTGTTAAGGGTGTATGCGAGTTGCAGTTAATGTACAGGGAGAAGTCTGATTAGAGGGAGGGGAGTGATTCTTCTTCTGATCCTTCATCATACAGAAAATGTGTGTGTGTGTGTGTGTGTGTGTGTGTGTGTGTATGTGTGTGTGTGTGTTTAAGGGTGTATGCGAGTTGCAGTTAATGTACAGGGAGAAGTCTGATTAGAGGGAGGGGAGTGATTCTTCTTCTGATCCTTCATCATACAGAAAATGTGTGTGTGTGTGTGTGTGTGTGTGTGTGTGTGTATGTGTGTGTGTGTGTTTAAGGGTGTATGCGAGTTGCAGTTAATGTACAGGGAGAAGTCTGATTAGAGGGAGGGGAGTGATTCTTCTTCTGATCCTTCATCATACAGAAAATGTGTGTGTGTGTGTGTGTGTGTGTGTGTGTGTGTGTATGTGTGTGTGTGTGTTTAAGGGTGTATGCGAGTTGCAGTTAATGTACAGGGAGAAGTCTGATTAGAGGGAGGGGAGTGATTCTTCTTCTGATCCTTCATCATACAGAAAATGTGTGTGTGTGTGTGTGTGTGTGTGTGTGTGTGTATGTGTGTGTGTGTGTTTAAGGTGTATGCGAGTTGCAGTTAATGTACAGGGAGAAGTCTGATTAGAGGGAGGGGAGTGATTCTTCTTCTGATCCTTCATCATACAGAAAATGTGTGTGTGTGTGTGTGTGTGTGTGTGTGTGTATGTGTGTGTGTGTGTTTAAGGGTGTATGCGAGTTGCAGTTAATGTACAGGGAGAAGTCTGATTAGAGGGAGGGGAGTGATTCTTCTTCTGATCCTTCATCATACAGAAAATGTGTGTGTGTGTGTGTGTGTGTGTGTGTGTGTGTATGTGTGTGTGTGTGTTTAAGGGTGTATGCGAGTTGCAGTTAATGTACAGGGAGAAGTCTGATTAGAGGGAGGGGAGTGATTCTTCTTCTGATCCTTCATCATACAGAAAATGTGTGTGTGTGTGTGGTGTGTGTGTGTGTGTGCATGTGTGTGTGTGTGTTTAAGGGTGTATGCGAGTTGCAGTTAATGTACAGGGAGAAGTCTGATTAGAGGGAGGGGAGTGATTCTTCTTCTGATCCTTCATCATACAGAAAATGTGTGGTGTGTGTCCATGTGTGTGTGTGTGTGTGTGAGTGTGTGTGTGTGTGTGTGTGTGTGTGCGTGCATGCATGTGTGTGTTTAACGGTGTATGCGAGTGTGCACGGGCATGTGTAACGTGTACATGTGCGTGTGTGTGATGCCGATCTGAGTAAGGGGGTGAAGGGGTGGGGTGTGAGAAGATGTGGAGAAAAGGTTCTCTGGATTATGTGGAGTTGCACGATTTGATGTTTAATACAACCACAGAAATGTCAGTCAATACCTTTACGACTTTATTTGTGTTAAATCCTGTCGTTCAATGTTTGGTATTAAATCCATCACGTGAAATTAAAGTCAAAACTTTGAAACGTGTACAAAGAATTTGGTGAGTGATTTTCTTTATTTGGTGCATGATATTGGGTTCGTGGTATGGTTGCGTTGCTGTGA
Organism: Theodoxus fluviatilis; assembly: GCA_034096865.1. NCBI lineage: Eukaryota > Metazoa > Mollusca > Gastropoda > Cycloneritida > Neritidae > Theodoxus > Theodoxus fluviatilis. The sequence continues at coordinate 90,525 of JAWQFJ010001192.1, forward strand.
ATTATATACTGATATAGAAATGCCTTCTTGTGATCTGTAAAGAAATAAAATTATTGCCAGCCGGAATCTCCATTATATACAATATATATACTGTAGTTGTATTCAAGTCTTATATTCTCTTCTTCTATATAATAATTACCTGTATTGCTAGATGTTCGCTTGTGTGCTCTGAATTTATTGTAAAAAAATAAAAAAATAAAAATAAAAAGAGCCTACTTCAAGTATACACTGTGAATGCTTCGGCAGCACAATTTATCAGTTATTCTGCAGGGTGTGTTTTTAATATATTCTAATGTTACTTCTGCTACAAACTTGTTGGGAAAGTTTTTTTTCTAGTGGGAAAGCCAAAAACTAGGCTGTACTTGCCTGAAGGAAAGCACATTTTAACTAGAGAGCCCAGGGATTGCAAACCTCCACCAATCACACCTGGGCCCGTATTCACAACGGCGATTTATCGGCGATTTATGTTAACCCCGATTTATCTCTAAACTCAGACGATTCCAACTGCCTGTTCCGCTCTCCCTTGGCTGAAAACCAGTATATATAGCAAAGCGCAACCTAGGATCCTCTGACGAGCGTACCTTATCTAACCGATCAAGATAACGCGGGGCTAGGGGATAAATTGAGTGTTAAAAAGATAAATCGCCGTTGTGAATACGGGCCCTGAACATTACAATTGGCGACGGCAGCAGATCACATTCAATCCACACTCTCGCGCTGCAGTCATGATCCGGCGCGAGGCTAGGCAGAGGCTAAAAATATGGCACCCTTGCTGTTTGTGGTTGCAATTCCAAAATGAGACGACAATTAACCTTGGGTGAGACCCTAACCTTGCACTGAATTTCCTCAAAACCCGTTGTGAGCTTTCAGAGTTATTTCGGCAAACAACAAACAAATGAACTAACTACCCAACAACAAATATACTTCCTTGGCAACGGTAGAAAAAAAAAAGGGCAAACCCTGCTGACCATTTCTCTTCTGTTCTTTCAGGATCGGGACTTCATCAAGCCGTCCTCCGACTTCAAACCTTTCAAGTGAAAGTGACGAGGATGAGCACCATGTGAGACGGTTCTTCAGCAATAAACAATGCACCTCTCACTTGGCTCCGTGTGCATGGTTTGGTTTTCCCACCGAAAAAAACCCACCATGATGGCGTCGTGGTCTCTGATGGGAACTTGTGACTTCTCAGGGCTCTGGTCCAGAGATGTGAGCAACAGCTCGCAGTCGCTTGCAGCGTTCACCCCTGTTTGGGTCTTTGAGTAGCATCCAAGGGCAAGGTGGTTAACCTTCATCGCGGCATCATAACAAAGCACGGAAAAGCTTCCATGAGCAAGCCACACGAGTGGACTTGTCCAAGGAGAGGGGTGTGGGAAAGACAGCCGAGCTGGCGGGCCACACGAGTGGACTTGTCCAAGGAGAGGGGTGTAAGAAAGGCAGCCACACGAGTGGACTTGTCCAAGGAGAGGGGTGTGAGAAAGACAGCCGAGCTGGTGGGCCACACTAGTGGACTTGTCCAAGGAGAGGGGTGTGAGAAAGACAGCAGAGCTGGCGGGCCACACGAGTGGACTTGTCCAAGGAGAGGGGTGTAAGAAAGGCAGCCACACGAGTGGACTTGTCCAAGGAGAGGGGTGTAAGAAAGGCAGCCACACGAGTGGACATGTCCAAGGAGAGGGGTGTGAGAAAGACAGCAGAGCTGGCGGGCCACACGAGTGGACTTGTCCAAGGAGAGGGGTGTAAGAAAGGCAGCCACACAAGTGGACTTGTCCAAGGAGACGGGTGTAAGAAAGGCAGCCACACAAGTGGACTTGTCCAAGGAGAGGGGTGTAAGAAAGGCAGCCACACGAGTGGACTTGTCCAAGGAGAGGGGTGTGAGAAAGACAGCTAAACTGGTGGGCCACACTAGTGGACTTGTCCAAGGAGAGGGGTGTAAGAAAGGCAGCCACACGAGTGGACTTGTCCAAGAAGAGGGGTGTGAGAAAGACAGCCACACGAGTGGACTTGTCCAAGGAGAGGGGTGTGAGAAAGACAGCTAAACTGGTGGGCCACACTAGTGGACTTGTCCAAGGAGAGGGGTGTGAGAAAGACAGCAGAGCTGGCGGGCCACACGAGTGGACTTGTCCAAGGAGAGGGGTGTGAGAAAGACAGCTAAACTGGTGGGCCACACTAGTGGACTTGTCCAAGGAGAGGGGTGTGAGAAAGACAGCAGAGCTGGCGGGCCACACGAGTGGACTTGTCCAAGGAGAGGGGTGTAAGAAAGGCAGCCACACGAGTGGACTTGTCCAAGGAGAAGGGTGTAAGAAAGGCAGCCACACAAGTGGACTTGTCCAAGGAGAGGGGTGTGAGAAAGACAGCCGAGCTGGCGGGCCACGTGAGTGGACTTGTCCAAGGAGAGGGGTGTAAGAAAGGCAGCCACACAAGTGGACTTGTCCAAGGAGAGGGATGTAAGAAAGGCAGCCAACCTGGCGGGTCACGTGAGTGGACTTGTCTAAGGAGAGGGGTGTAAGAAAGGCAGCCACACGAGTGGACTTGTCCAAGGAGAGGGGTGTAAGAAAGGCAGCCACATGAGTGGACTTGTCCAACGAGAGGGGTGTAAGAAAGGCAGCCACACAAGTGGACTTGTCCAAGAAGAGGGGTGTAAGAAAGACAGCCAAAGTGGGCGGTAAACACAAACTGGCGAAACACAACATCTGATTGGCTGCGTTTTTACGAGTTTTTTCAAATTGTCAGATTCTTTTGTCAAAGTCATTTGCCGGTCAGTGGCTGTGGTTTGCTAGCTTGTATGGCCAGCCAGCTTGGCTGTCTCTCCACACCTCTCTTCAGACAAGCCTACTAGTGTGGCCCGTTTATGGAAGCTTTTCTCAAAACTGGGCCTCAGTGGAAAATTAACAGAGACTTAAAACCGCATCACCTCTATCTATCGTAGCTCATAAGCTGTACAATTCACACAAACACTTTTCATTGATGAACTCATGAGATGTATATCTTCCACTCCAGGCCCGCCCACTTATCTCAACACAGAATTGGATTACACTGGATAGATGGTGTTATACGGCCTATCAGCCTTTGTAGGCTACATAAGGGAATTAAGCAGATGTAGGATGGTACAATCTCTCTCTCTCTCTCTCTCTCTCTCTCTCTCTCTCTCTCTCTCTCTCTCTCTCTCTCCCCCCCCCCCTCTCTCTCTCTCTCTCTCTCTCTCTCTCTCTCTCTCTCTCTCTCTCTCTCTCTCTCTCTCTCTCTCTCTCTCCCTCTCTCTCTCTCCTTCCGGACACTGTGACATTTGTATATCCTGCAAGCTGTCTGTCAGCAGCTGGAGCTACATAAGAGAATTAAGCAGATGTAGGATGGTACAATCTCTCTCTCTCTCTCTTTCTCTCTCTCTCCCTCCCTCCCTCCCTCCTCCCCCCCCCCCCTCCCTCCCTCCCTCCCTCCCTCCCTCCCTCCCTCCCTCCCTCCTCTCTCTCTCTCTCTCTCTCTCTCTCTCTCTCTCTCTCTCTCTCTCTCTCTCTCTCTCTCTCTCTCTCCCTCCATCCCTCCCTCCTTCCGGACACTGTGACATTTGTATATCCTGCAAGCTGTCTGTCAGCAGCAGGAGTCCCCGCCTCTCCCTAAGCTGACTCTGCTGTCATTCTTTCTCCACTTTTGTTGCTGTTAGCTGTCCACTCCAGGAATGTTGGGGGTGATGGTTTTCTGTTAGGGACATCCCCTTTGCCCTCCTCCAGCCTTCATTCCTCTCCTTCCTTGTTCTGGCAATCCTAATTGGAGCCAGATAAGTTTGGAAGCAAGCTCTTCTGGCTTTAGTTTGACACGTGCTTGTATATCCCCTATAGGAAGACTAGAAATGCTTGGATAGCGGCAGACCAGACAGGTGAGTCTGGCAGACTACATCAGTCTCGAAGCTTTGCAGGCCGAATACAACATGGACTGAAGAAACTGGGTTTGTCCTGCTATTGGAGTAGAGAGGAGCAGAGCCTCTCTATAGCTCAAGCCTGCGCCATGCCACGCGACAATTGACAGCACTCTGCCTGTCAGGACTTAGCCCCAAACCTCCCTAGGGATGAGCTCCACCACCCTATTGCACATAAAAATCACTAGAACAGTTTAGAGCAAATGCCGGTGTCCCTAGTTATTCGCCTCTTACAAATCACGTAGGGAGACATGGTGGTCAACAAATAAACCATACACCGAAAGTTCCATGTGTGTATCATGTATCTTATCAACGAAGACAACGGATAGGGCATCTGGTGCATGGTAAGAGCTGCCATGGTAAGAGCTAATTTGCAATGCCCTTACCTGATATTTATTTGATTCATGTTATTACTGCAGAGGGGCAAACATTTTTCAGGCCAGTGAATTTTGCCTCTTATGCAAGTGCATTTTCAATCTGAAGGTACAGGTGCTCTTTTCATATTGTGACTTTTCCACCCATTGATGGATGCTCAAACCGCACACATTTACCCCCTGGTCATCGGGCTACCTCTTTTTATCACTCCCAACACCATTTCAACTCCCTGAACAGGCAAGCGGTATTGAGAAGTTGTGTCGGAGCCTGGACAACCACCACAGTCATCTTGTTCAAGAAATGAAATTCAGGCAGCAAGGGACACTCACGTCGACACCACTCAGGCAGCAAGGGACACTCACCTCGACCCCACTCAGGCAGCAAGGGACACTCACCTCGACACCACTCAGGCAGCAAGGGACACTCACCTCGACCCCACTCAGGCAGCAAGGGACACTCACCTCGACCCCACTCAGGCAGCAAGGGACACTCACCTCGACACCACTCAGGCAGCAAGGGACACTCACCTCGACACCACTCAGGCAGTATGGGGGCAGCCGCCGTATCCTCGGGGTCTCCATACAGCCGGAACAGCTCGTCTAGGTACGACTGCTTGTAGATGCCAGGAGGACGGGCCTGGAAAGATGGATGGATGAATGGATGGATGCATATGTGGATGGGTGGATGAATAGATAGGTGGGTGGATGGATGGATGGGTGGATGGATGGACAGCTGGATGGATGGATGTATAGATGGATGGATGGTTGGACAAGTGGATGGATGGAAAGGTCGATGGATGGATGGATAGATGATTGGACAAGTGGATGGATGAATAGGTGGATGGATGGACAGATGGGTAGGTGGATGGATGCCATGTCTAGCTGGTTTGGCCCAACCATGACATCGCTGCATATGCCACGACCACGAGGGTAAGGGTTAAGTTTAGAACAATGAGTTAGAAGAGGAAACCATTGAAGGAGTAGCTGGGGCTTCTCTGGCAGTATGTGAAGGGCAGCAAGGGGTGGAAATAGGCAGCAAGGGGTGAAAATAGGCAGCAAGGGGTGAAAATAGGCAGCAAGGGGTGGAAATTGGCAGCAAGGGGTGGAATTAGGCAGCAAGGGGTGGAGATAGGCAGCAAGGGGTGAAAATAGGCAGCAAGGGATGGAAATTGGCAGCAAGGGGTGGAAATTGGCAGCAAGGGGTGGAAATTGGCAGCAAGGGGTGGAATTAGGCAGCAAGGGGTGAAAATAGGCAGCAAGGGGTGGAAATTGGCAGCAAGGGGTGGAATTAGGCAGCAAGGGGTGGAGATAGGCAGCAAGGGGTGGAAATTGGCAGCAAGGGGTGGAAATTGGCAGCAAGGGGTGGAGATAGGCAGCAAGGGGTGGAAATTGGCAGCAAGGGGTGGAAATTGGCAGCAAGGGGTGGAAATTGGCAGCAAGGGGTGGAAATAGGCAGCAAGGGGTGGAAATTGGCAGGAAGGGGTGGAAATAGGCAGCAAGGGGTGAAAATAGGCAGCAAGGGGTGGAAATAGGCAGCAAGGAGTGGAAATAGGCAGCAAGGGGTGGAAATAGGCAGCAAGGGGTGGAAATTGGCAGCAAGGGGTGAAAATAGGCAGCAAGGGGTGGAAATTGGCAGCAAGGGGTGGAAATTGGCAGCAAGGGGTGGAAATAGGTAGCAAGGGGTGAAAATAGGCAGCAAGGGGTGGAAATAGGCAGCAAGGGGTGGAAATAGGCAGCAAGGGGTGGAAATTGGCAGCAAGGGGTGGAAATAGGCAGCAAGGGGTGGAAATAAGCAGCAAGGGGTGGAAATAGGCAGCAAGGGGTGGAAATTAGCAGCAAGGGGTGGAAATAGGCAGCAAGGGGTGGAAATTGGCAGCAAGGGGTGGAAATAGGCAGCAAGGGGTGGACATTGGCAGCAAGGGGTGGAAATAGGCAGCAAGGGGTGGAAATAAGCAGCAAGGGGTGGAAATAGGTAGCAAGGGGTGGAAATTAGCAGCAAGGGGTGGAAATAGGCAGCAAGGGGTGGAAATTGGCAGCAAGGGGTGGAAATAGGCAGCAAGGGGTGGAAATTGGCAGCAAGGGGTGGAAATAGGCAGCAAGGGGTGGAAATAGGCAGCAAGGGGTGGAAATTGGCAGCAAGGGGTGGAAATAGGCAGCAAGGGGTGGAAATAGGCAGCAAGGGGTGGAAATAGGCAGCAAGGGGTGGAAATAGGCAGCAAGGGGTGGAAATTGGCAGCAAGGGGTGGAAATTGGCAGCAAGGGGTGGAAATAGGCAGCAAGGGGTGGAAATAGGCAGCAAGGGGTGGAAATTGGCAGCAAGGGGTGGAAATAGGCAGCAAGGGGTGGAAATAAGCAGCAAGGGGTGGAAATAGGCAGCAAGGGGTGGAAATAGGCAGCAAGGGGTGGAAATTAGCAGCAAGGGGTGGAAATAGGCAGCAAGGGGTGGACATTGGCAGCAAGGGGTGGAAATAGGCAGCAAGGGGTGGAAATAGGCAGCAAGGGGTGGAAATTGGCAGCAAGGGGTGGAAATAGGCAGCAAGGGGTGGAAATTGGCAGCAAGGGGTGGACATTGGCAGCAAGGGGTGGAAATTGGCAGCAAGGGGTGGAAATTGGCAGCAAGGGGTGGAAATTGGCAGCAAGGGGTGGAAATAGGCAGCAAGGGGTGGAAATTGGCAGCAAGGGGTGGAAATTGGCAGCAAGGGGTGGAAATAGGCAGCAAGGGGTGGAAATAGGCAGCAAGGGGTGGAAATAGGCAGCAAGGGGTGGAAATAGGCAGCAAGGGGTGGAAATAGGCAGCAAGGGGTGGAAATTGGCAGCAAGGGGTGGAAATTGGCAGCAAGGGGTGGAAATAGGCAGCAAGGGGTGGAAATTGGCAGCAAGGGGTGGAAATTGGCAGCAAGGGGTGGAAATTGGCAGCAAGGGGTGGAAATAGGCAGCAAGGGGTGGAAATTGGCAGCAAGGGGTGGAAATAGGCAGCAAGGGGTGGAAATTGGCAGCAAGGGGTGGAAATAGGCAGCAAGGGGTGGAAATTGGCAGCAAGGGACATGGCACATTGAGATGAAGCCTGCATTGTGCAGCAGAGAGGTCATCACGGAACTCATTGGGAAAATACCCATCAGCCATCACATCTCAGAATATTAGTGAATAATCAAATGGCTTGGGCATTCGATGAGAATGCCAACAGACCCACCAGCTTTACAAGCTTACAACACCTGATCCCTGAGTATCAGAACCAGAGGCAGACCTTGGTGGCGCCAGATTCACGGTATGACAGACAACACTCCCCACCCACAACTTGATGCTACACCAGGCATCTCACCTCTCAGTCATCAGTCAACCTCATGTCCCTGTGACACCTCCCAGTACGAGCAGAAGATGAAATAAAGTAAGTAAGTAAGTAAAGTAAGTGTTCAGAGGACCAGAAGAAGGGTCAAGACGCCCAGAAAAGGAACGACCAATAAGAAAAAACACTCACCGATGCGAAGGTGCTGACAGCTGCTTCAACGCTGCAAAAGCAAGAGAGAAAAATACTTGATTGACGGTAAAAGATACCACCTACAATATAAGTTTCACGAGCTTCAGGGTCTCAAAATACTTTACACTTTACCCCCTGCTCACTGGACCACTTGATAACTCCCGTACTGGGGCCTGATGACAAACTCTGTGGCAGAACGACACAGCCAGGTTCCAGCATCCCCTCCTCTCCCTGGGACTTATCCCAACCTGCTGATGGCTCACAGAGGGGTTGATGGGACTACCCTGAGCCAGTACTGTTCTCACAGGTGCCCAGTTTCACTCCTGAGTGGCGAGAGGTGATGCGAGTTAACCCCTAGAGTGCCACAGTCCAAATATTCAGACTGCGAATGCAGAGTGACACAATCCAAATTTTTGGCCACTGGGCTTCGACTCTGCATGTCAAACTTACACTGAGCTAACTCTGCATTGGTTAGAGTCTATTTCTAACAGCCAATGAGAGCACAGCACACATCAGAGCCGGTCTGTCATCAATGCCAGTGTACTGGGACCGTGCTTTTTGTTGGTTTTGTTATCACAGCACTCCGAGGGTTAAGCACCTTGCCCAAGGATGCTACTTTAGGATCTGAGCAATTTTGAACACCACTACTTCTGGCTGCAAGTGACAGTGGGAGTATGCACTCACAGAGCAGGTTCACAGAACTCTGCTGCCTGTATGGACAAAGCATGGAGCTCATTATACAGGGTGCCAATAAACCCAACAGACCAATCTTACAGAGCTATGTTAAATGATCTTATAGTTGTGGTCATGGTGACGACACTAATACGAGTGAAGTAGTTTTGATAGCAAGGATTTTAATAGTGTAGAGGACGATGTTCATGCTGACATTACTGTAGGTGCACACACACAGAGCCACTCACTCACACACACACATACACACACACACATGTACATACACAGAGTCACTCACTCACACACACACACACACGCACACACTCACTCACTCACATGCATGCGCACGCGCACACACACACACACACACTTACACACACAGTGTTTTGGCATGCTTTCATATCAAAAAATGTTTTTGGGGAAAAAAAGGTGAAAAACAATAACAAAAAACAAACAAAACATACAAACAAAAAAACCCACAAAACTACCCCACTCTTTAGGGGTCCTGAAACCTTAAGATCTTTTTTCCTTGATTCCAGTTCCAACCAACACCATTTATATGGAATTCTTATTCTCTGTGCAGATATGTTTATACAGCAATTACAGTTATTTTAACCCATTTATGCCGAGATTTTAAATTTTTACTTTTTTATTTTTCCCCAATAGCAAATAAAATGCTAAGACTGAATATGCATTAATTTTTTTTATTTGTGAACTTTTTCTTGTGTCTACAGCATTTATTTCAAGCGTCCTTTAAAAAGGACGCTAGGATCGAGAGGGTAGAGGTTTTTTGCGCATGCACAATAGTGAAAGGAACATGTTTCTACGACATTTTAATGAACTTTATTACCACAAACACTTGCTTTTAAAGAAGTTTTGAACTTTTGGTATATTAACAATGCAAAGTAATGGATCAACTGTCCATTTGAAAATTCGAGAAAAAAATTAATAAAACAAAAACAAACAAAATGATCTTCTGAACCAATGCCATCCTGTTATCCTGCTAATGTGAACAATCTGGGTAAACAAAGTTGCTTTCAACGATTTTACACAGCATGTCACAGCACTTCACTTTCATTGTGAGAGTTAAAGTTGTCAATCACACATTACACAGGAGTATGAAATGCCACAAAACAGTACTTTCGGTGCAGTGGGACATCGCACTTCAGGCAGATTTGTTTGACCTTTTTGCCACAATGTGCGCATCTTCTCTGGTTGGGGATGTGCTCCACCAGGTGATCCAACCCATCATATCGGATTGCTGGTGGAACTATTCTGTCCAGCTTTGCGACACGTCCAACAGGGTGGCTGGGGGGGGGCTCAAGGCAGGCAGCAGCTTGTGACCTCTTGAGGAAGACGTGGGCGATGGAACGCCGAACTGCCAGGAGATCCATCTGCATGAACTCTGAGGCAGGTGTTGCCCTGTACATGTGCCACGTCTGCTGCACACACAGGTCTAGACAGAAGCTGAAGATGGCAAACCACCATTTCTTGGATCTTATGGAGACACGGTACTTGTCAATGTTCTGGTCCATCCTGTCGCAACCGCCCATCGTCTTGTTATAATGCTTGATCAGGAAGGGCTGCGGGATCTTGACACGTTTTTTCTCTGCCCTTGACCATCGGGAGGCTGACTGCAGAGGGTTGACTCCTGCTGCATTTGAGACAATGTTGACGACGCTGTTGTCGTTCCATCAAACCACGAGCACTCCTGTTTTTTCTGCCTGCTGAAAGTCGTAGGTGCCTCTCTGGGTATTCTTCATAGCAGGGATGGATTTCAGTGGGCACTTCTCATTCCTGTTGGCACGAACCGTTCCTGTACATCCAATCTTCTTGCTCGTGAGGACGTCAACCAGCTTCAGAGATGTAAACAAATTATCAAAGGTCAGATGGTAGCAGTCGTCCAGCTCCTCTTGCTAGAGCTCAGAGATGAGATCAACCACCACCGCTCCACCCATTCTAATGCCTGGATACTCATCTGCATTGGCTTGCCTGCCTTTTGCGCCTTGGTAGGGTTCAAACTGGACGCAGTACCCAAGGGGTGTGGCCAGCACCCACATCTTGGACACATGAAGGCAACTGCCCTGGGTGTGCTGGGGGAGGGGTGGACACATGGAGGCAACTGCCCTGGGTGTGCTGGGGAGGAGGAGTGCTGAAGGTCGCCCCAGCTTGAGAGAAACGTGGACATTTTCGTCTTCAGACGACTCTTGATCAGGAACATCTCCATCACCACCACTGTTCTCCTCTGCCAGTGTACTTCTTCCACTTCGTGACACGATTGTAGCGGTAGCATTGGCAGTCAGTTGTCGTCCGGACAGGTTGTTGATGGCACACATCTTCATCACCACTATCCTCATTAGTCAATTCATCAACATCAGGAGGGTCAAGAAAGATGTCAGCTCTTTGAAATGAGTCATCATCATCCAGCATATCAATAACAATGTTCACAGTGAATCTGAAACATCATCCAAACCATACATAAAAACCTCTGGCCATTCAGTCCTAGCGTCCTTTTTAAAGGACAGCAGATCTAAACTGTCTATATCACAAACTATGGACTAAATTCACAAAAGCAAAAATACAGTTTTAGATTATGCCTTTATATACAAATTGTCTTCAATAATGTTATTAAAAATGTTGTTAATTTAAAAAAATAAAGCCTTACATTGTTTGGGAACTCATCTTGATCACCTCAGCACGTGAATTTTGAATGGTGTCAACCATGACACTTTACTGTCAAGAGAGATCACTCTCTCCAACTTGGCTTCTGAAATATTGTTACCTCCCTAACACCAATCAGTGATTTAGATCTATCTCAGACTCTTTAATAAAAATCAGGATGGGGAAACATAAGTGTCCTTTTTAAAGGACGCCAGGCTTAAATGGGTTAATAAGTGCCTAGACATTTAACAAATACATAGATCTTACAGTACTCTATGCTGTCACTTTGTTCAACAAAGTTTCAGGCCTAGCATAGCCAAAAAAGGCCCTTTAAACAATACATGTTCATTCATTCATTTGTTCATTCATTCATTCATTCATTCATTCATTCGTTCTGTGTTACACCAACCTCCAGTTGTCACGCAGCACCAGGTAGGCACAGATGAGGAAGCCGGTGCGGTTGAAGCCGTGTGTGCAGTGTACTCCTGTAGGCAACAACACAATGACCTTAGTGCAGTGTACTCCTGTAGGCAACAACACAATGACCTTAGTGCAGTGTACTCCTGTAGGCAACAACACAATGACCTTAGTGCAGTGTACTCGTGTAGGCAACAACACAATGACCTTAGTGCAGTGTACTCCTGTAGGCAACAACACAATGACCTTAGTGCAGTGTACTCCTGTAGGCAACAACACAATGACCTTAGTGCAGTGTACTCCTGTAGGCAACAACACAATGACCTTAGTGCAGTGTACTCCTGTAGGCAACAACACAATGACCTTAGTGCAGTGTACTCCTGTAGGCAATAACACAATGACCTTCTCTGTTATCAGTGTACTCCTGTAGGCAATAACACAATGACCTTAGTGCAGTGTACTCCTGTAGGCAATAACACAATGACCTTAGTGCAGTGTACTCCTGTAGGCAATAACACAATGACCTTAGTGCAGTGTATTCCTGTAGGCAACAACACAATGACCTTAGTGCAGTGTACTCCTGTAGGCAATAACACAATGACCTTAGTGCAGTGTACTCCTGTAGGCAACAACACAATGACCTTCTCTGTTATCAGTGTACTCCTGTAGGCAACAACACAATGACCTTCTCTGTTATCAGTGTACTCCTGTAGGCAACAACACAATGACCTTAGTGCAGTGTACTCCTGTAGGCAACAACACAATGACCTTCTCTGTTATCAGTGTACTCCTGTAGGCAATAACACAATGACCTTAGTGCAGTGTACTCCTGTAGGCAACAACACAATGACCTTAGTGCAGTGTACTCCTGTAGGCAACAACACAATGACCTTAGTGCAGTGTACTCCTGTAGGCAATAACACAATGACCTTAGTGCAGTGTACTCCTGTAGGCAACAACACAATGACCTTAGTGCAGTGTACTCCTGTAGGCAATAACACAATGACCTTAGTGCAGTGTACTCCTGTAGGCAACAGCACAATGACCTTCTCTGTTATCAGTGTACTCCTGTAGGCAATAACACAATGACCTTAGTGCAGTGTACTCCTGTAGGCAACAACACAATGACCTTAGTGCAGTGTACTCCTGTAGGCAACAACACAATGACCTTAGTGCAGTGTACTCCTGTAGGCAACAACACAATGACCTTAGTGCAGTGTACTCCTGTAGGCAACAACACAATGACCTTAGTGCAGTGTACTCCTGTAGGCAACAACACAATGACCTTCTCTGTTATCAGTGTACTCCTGTAGGCAATAACACAATGACCTTAGTGCAGTGTACTCCTGTAGGCAATAACACAATGACCTTAGTGCAGTGTACTCCTGTAGGCAATAACACAATGACCTTAGTGCAGTGTACTCCTGTAGGCAACAACACAATGACCTTAGTGCAGTGTACTCCTGTAGGCAACAACACAATGACCTTAGTGCAGTGTACTCCTGTAGGCAATAACACAATGACCTTAGTGCAGTGTACTCCTGTAGGCAATAACACAATGACCTTCTCCGTTATCAGTGTACTCCTGTAGGCAATAACACAATGACCTTAGTGCAGTGTACTCCTGTAGGCAACAACACAATGACCTTCTCTGTTATCAGTGTACTCCTGTAGGCAATAACACAATGACCTTAGTGCAGTGTACTCCTGTAGGCAACAACACAATGACCTTAGTGCAGTGTACTCCTGTAGGCAACAACACAATGACCTTAGTGCAGTGTACTCCTGTAGGCAACAACACAATGACCTTAGTGCAGTGTACTCCTGTAGGCAACAACACAATGACCTTAGTGCAGTGTACTCCTGTAGGCAACAACACAATGACCTTCTCTGTTATCAGTGTACTCCTGTAGGCAATAACACAATGACCTTAGTGCAGTGTACTCCTGTAGGCAACAACACAATGACCTTAGTGCAGTGTACTCCTGTAGGCAACAACACAATGACCTTAGTGCAGTGTACTCCTGTAGGCAACAACACAATGACCTTAGTGCAGTGTACTCCTGTAGGCAACAACACAATGACCTTAGTGCAGTGTACTCCTGTAGGCAATAACACAATGACCTTAGTGCAGTGTACTCCTGTAGGCAACAACACAATGACCTTCTCTGTTATCAGTGTACTCCTGTAGGCAATAACACAATGACCTTAGTGCAGTGTACTCCTGTAGGCAACAACACAATGACCTTAGTGCAGTGTACTCCTGTAGGCAACAACACAATGACCTTAGTGCAGTGTACTCCTGTAGGCAACAACACAATGACCTTAGTGCAGTGTACTCCTGTAGGCAACAACACAATGACCTTAGTGCAGTGTACTCCTGTAGGCAACAACACAATGACCTTCTCTGTTATCAGTGTACTCCTGTAGGCAATAACACAATGACCTTAGTGCAGTGTACTCCTGTAGGCAATAACACAATGACCTTAGTGCAGTGTACTCCTGTAGGCAATAACACAATGACCTTAGTGCAGTGTACTCCTGTAGGCAACAACACAATGACCTTAGTGCAGTGTACTCCTGTAGGCAACAACACAATGACCTTAGTGCAGTGTACTCCTGTAGGCAATAACACAATGACCTTAGTGCAGTGTACTCCTGTAGGCAACAACACAATGACCTTCTCGTGCAGTGTACTCCTGTAGGCAACAACACAATGACCTTAGTGCAGTGTACTCCTGTAGGCAACAACACAATGACCTTCTCTGTTATCAGTGTACTCCTGTAGGCAATAACACAATGACCTTAGTGCAGTGTACTCCTGTAGGCAACAACACAATGACCTTAGTGCAGTGTACTCCTGTAGGCAACAACACAATGACCTTAGTGCAGTGTACTCCTGTAGGCAACAACACAATGACCTTAGTGCAGTGTACTCCTGTAGGCAACAACACAATGACCTTAGTGCAGTGTACTCCTGTAGGCAACAACACAATGACCTTAGTGCAGTGTACTCCTGTAGGCAATAACACAATGACCTTAGTGCAGTGTACTCCTGTAGGCAATAACACAATGACCTCTAGTGCAGTGTACTCCTGTAGGCAATAACACAATGACCTTAGTGCAGTGTACTCCTGTAGGCAACAACACAATGACCTTAGTGCAGTGTACTCCTGTAGGCAACAACACAATGACCTTAGTGCAGTGTACTCCTGTAGGCAATAACACAATGACCTTCTGTTATCAGTGTACTCCTGTAGGCAATAACACAATGACCTTAGTGCAGTGTACTCCTGTAGGCAATAACACAATGACCTTAGTGCAGTGTACTCCTGTAGGCAACAACACAATGACCTTAGTGCAGTGTACTCCTGTAGGCAATAACACAATGACCTTAGTGCAGTGTACTCCTGTAGGCAACAACACAATGACCTTAGTGCAGTGTACTCCTGTAGGCAACAACACAATGACCTTAGTGCAGTGTACTCCTGTAGGCAACAACACAATGACCTTCTCTGTTATCAGTGTACTCCTGTAGGCAACAACACAATGACCTTCTCTGTTATCAGTGTACTCCTGTAGGCAACAACACAATGACCTTCTCTGTTATCAGTGTACTCCTGTAGGCAATAACACAATGACCTCATCAGCTGTATGGTGGCTATCACAACAAAGGTGATGATAATGATGATGATGATGATGATGATGATGATGATGATGATGATGATGATGATGATGATGATGATGATGACCTTAAACCCTTCCTTGCCATGCCAGGAAATTCTCCGGGCCTGGAACTGTCAGAGCTTTGCTAGTTCCAGAGAAATTTACCGGGCCTGGAACTGTCAGAGCTTTGTTGGTTCCAGGGAAATTTTTCCGGGCCTAGAACTGTCAGAGCTTTGCTAGTTCCAGAGAAAAATTTCCGGGCCTGGAATTGTCAGAGATTTGCTAGTTCCCGGGAAAATGTTTGGCCTTCAGACAAAGCACCCTAATAAAAGGGAGGCAACTACAAATGCTCTGGAAATTAAGAACACTATGATATGACAAACACTTCTTACAGTAAAACGTTTAAAAATCCCTGGCAGGAGGAGGAGGAGGAGGAGGAGGAGGAGGAGGAGGGAGGAGGGAGGAGGAGGAAGAGGAGGAGGAGGAGGAGGAGGAGGCAGGAGGAGGAGGAGGAGGAGGAGGAGGAGGAGGAGGAGGAAGAGGAGGAGGAAAAGAAAAGAAGAAAAAGAAGAAGAAACTTGGAGGAGGAGAAGGAGGAGGAGGAGGAGGAGGAGGAGGAGGAGGAGGAGGAGGAGGAGGAGGAGGAGGAGGAGGAGGAGGAGGAATAAGGTGTTGTATTTCCCTGTATTGCATTTTTGTGTTGTATTTCACTATNNNATACTTACCAGTAGACAACATAATGTCCCACCCTCCTCCCCATTTTTTGTGCATCTTCACACGAGTTTCTCGGTATGGTGTCGAAAAGTGGTGGCACGTGGTTGCATCATGGTATCTATGCGCATGTGCAGGAAACAGGGAGAGTTGCCTCCCTTTCACTGGCCATGACGCTATAGATGGAGCCTTTTCATTGGCTGATGCTATTAAGCCACGTGTGTGGGATGATTTTGCAAATCTTTTTTCGAGGTGAAAAGGTCATATACCTATGGTTGTCTACTGGTAAGTATGCTAGGAAAACATAGAAATTAGTTTAAATTTCTTAAAATTTTATTGTATTGTGTGCGTACTTCACTGTACTGTGTTGTGTTGCATTTCACTGTACTGTGTTGTATTTCATTGTATTGCACTGTACCTATGTACTCCAGGGGCTTCTGGTTGATGAATCGGGCACACAAGTCCACAAAGGTCTGGATCTGTTCCTCGGTGGGTGTTTCTCCTCGCCTGTAAGAGTCCAACACGACAACTTCACACATGAACCCTCACTCTGTACCTTGTCCCACCTCAGTACAGTACACTCCACTCTAGCTGCCCTTACCACACTGGCGGCTTTTTGCTGCCCAGCTAAACATGTGTTTGCTCTCTGTGTCCACCCCCTGTGGGTTGGGGGTAAGAATAGACCCACCGCATCTCACTACTTGATGCACAAAAAGACAAAGAACTAGAGACTGGGACTTGATCTTACTTTAACTAATAAGTGATTTTGTTGTCAATGGCTTTAAATAGCCTACAAAGGCTACTAGGCTGTCCAGCTGACGTCCTCCATTTGTTCATTGCTTTCTCCATTCATTCATTCATTCATTCTCCAGTTTTCTCAGTGGAACTCACTGTTCCAAATTTAGTGACCACTTGGAAAGTGATGGGCAGCTCAGTACCAAAGTTGTCCCTTGATGGATACATCAAGGACAGAATTAAGACGTGGGACTTGTAAGATGGAGCTGCTGGAGTTTAGCTGACAGCTAGGCCAGTAGGGATGGATGGATGGATGGATGGATGGATGGATGGATGGATGGATGGATGGATGGATGGATGGTTGAATGGATGGGTGGATGGATGAATGGATGGGTGG
>JAWQFJ010001192.1:112539-162539 GCA_034096865.1 Theodoxus fluviatilis
TACCCAAAAAGAAGTACTTTTGAATGGTTGGATGGAGTTTTACAGCTTATCAGCCTTTGTAGGCTATGTAAGGTCATTAAGCATGAAAATCACTTGAAATTGAGTTGAATAGTTCCAAGTTGAGTGCAATTCAAGTCATGATATCCCCATTCATTCACCTCTTACGAATAGTGTTGGGAGACATGGTGGGTTTATTCTTTAAACCCCCAACCAAAGGGGGGTGACAATCAAGTATCAAGGAACAGGCCATCATTTTCAGGAACACAGCCTGTACAATAAAAAATAGTCAATATTCTTACAATAAAATGGGCTAAAGTAATATTATAGCGACAAAGTCAAAGTAAAAAGTGTGCTGGATTAGTGCACTGGGCAATCTGCACACGCACCAATGTTTTGGTGCTGCTTAGATATGCACCAAGTGGAAACATCAGAGGTATAAGGGTCAGTCTCATTTATCATGGTATATGTTGTGAGATGGCAGCCCCAATCTTGTTTTCAAAAGTTGGGTTTGTAGGCATTTTATACTGAAACTAGGTCTCCTAAGAAATACTTAAACACAAAAATCTGGATAAAAATAACATTACCAGTGGCTGTACCGCCTCCCGAAGATGTCACTCAGTGAACGTAACAGTTGAGTCTGAGTAACCAAATTTATACTGCTAGAGAAGAAAGTAATAATAAAAACATGTGCAAAATGTGTTTTCTTTTAAGCTTTGAGCTAATTATTAACTTCTGAAAGCAAAAAGAAATAATTTTTTTGGTCAGAAAGCCATAATCTGATAAGACAAAGAGACGCTGCAACAGACACTGAAAAAGCATTTTCGCAGTTTTTTTTAGAAAAGCCCAAGATTCTAAAAAATTCCAGTCTGTTGGTATTAATGACCTATTAACATGTACTTTCAATGGTTAATAAATTAAATCCACAATCTAAAATGTATCTTAAAGATATTTGGCGAATAAATAACAACGTAACAGTTGAGGCCGAGTAACCAAATCAAGAAAGAGAAGTGAAGTGCATGCCTGCAAACATATAGAGTGTAAAATTAATGTGCAACTAATAGTTTGAGGATACATTTATGCAGTGTAATATAAATTTTGTAATTATTTTGTAAATATAATAATATTAATGCAATAAATTGATGGTTTGTTTTGTTGTATGTGCAGTAAGGAGAAAGCGCACAGATGCAAGGCTAAAATTGGCATTTAGTTACAGGTCATTCACATTTTTTACACAGGTTAAACAAAAGATTTTAAGAAGCCCATATTATTTATTAAAAAACCATGTTATCAAAGAAATACAAAGCCACACGCATGTACCAGCCATGAAAACAAACTTCCTTATTCAAGCCTAAAATAATAACAAATGACAATTTGTAAAGAGCAGAAAAACATCCACGCACAAAGCATGTTCGCAGCGCTGTCCAAAAAATTAAAGAACAAACAAAATAAAAACAGTTTCACACCGACAAAACATTGGTAAACTTAACTGTACAACAGAAACATAATTTTGAAAAGAGCATAGCATGAAATAAACAGTAAAGTTTATGCACACCAGACACCAGGCGGCTACCCCTGACACTGATATCCCCCCACTTTCTTTCCCTCCCCCTCTCTCCACCCCTTCCCCTCTTTCCACCCCACCCCCTCTCACTCCATCTTCCCCTCTCTCTCCCCTTCTCTCTGTCACAGCGGATGTGTTCAGTTTGAAAACAAATAAAACACAAGTAGAACTTTCCAAATTTTTAATTTAGTCACAAGCACACACACACAGATTTACTTTGTTCACACAAAAAAAAGAACATAGAAACTGGAAAGAAATCAATTAAAGATGTGGTGACCACGCCTGTCGATGCAGGGGGCCCCTAAAACAGCCACTCTTGACAGCTCCACCCATGAACTGTCTTCCACATCTGGGAAAACAAAAAAGTCCCCTTTGTTTCGCAGAAATTTCACATGCGCCTCCCCGGGACGAGTGTTCACAACCACTCCTCTGTAGAATTCCTCATTCCCACGAACTGTGGTGAACTGCACATTCACCCAGCTTCCATGCTGAATCCTGTGTTAACAAAGAAGAAGAAAAAATATTATAAAAGCGACTGTGCCGACCGATCGATTTTGTAACTCTCGCAGGCAACAGCCAAAGTAAACAGACAATAAAAAGCAGCCCTACCGCATCAATACAAATTTATAAAACTTGTACTGTTGTTTGCCGACTTCTATTTACACGCGTTAAGAAGAATCGTTTAAAAATAACATGGATTGTTAACAGTCGCGTTACCGCAACCACGACACGCCATTTCTCGTCCACGACTGAAACGTCCACCGCATTTTGTCTGTTTGATCATAACTGTATTGAAAATTTCGGAAATTACTTCCATTCTTACACAATATAGGACACAGTGCAGAGAATCGTTTACAAAAGAAGTGACACAGCACAGCTATTTCACACCTTACTGCAGAAAAGAGGAGCAAGAGTGTAACCGTCGCGGGAAAGTAACCACTTCGTTTCAACACAGACGCGACGGTGACAATGAATCAAGAAAAAGCGGAATTATCAAAATCTACCACCACATTGGTAGATCAACAAATTAAAAACGTGGAGAACATTATCATTTTTCCCCTTAAAAAAACCTACAAGAGAGAAAAGCGGGATTTGTAATGATCAATTGAAAAAAATGTACGGCTTGGTTCAAAATGCAGGCAGCAGAAAAAAAATTTGTCAATAGTTATTTCAGCAAGAAAAGTCTGTAACGCGTCTTGGTAAACTAAAAAAAATTCTCAATTTTCTTCTACAAAGTATAAATAATGAATTTAAATACACAAAAACGAAATAAAACAACAAACACAAGCAAAAAAACGCAATCAGCTTACCTTGGTGTAGAAACACGTGGCTCCGATGTTCAGTCGCGTCCGGTTTGTATTGACGAGTAACCACTCAAAAATTTCATTCACGCCGGAACAATGAATGAACCCACGTGTCCAACTAAAAATAGCTCGATAGGCGGTACCTTGTTGTATTCATTTTCGTTAGAAAAAATAGTGCACCTTTACTTTGTTGTGTATGGCGTGATTTTAAACTTTTGAACAGTCGTGGCTGCATAGAAGTAACGAAATTATTTATTGGCCTTTTATAGACCTTTATTCACTGTAATTTTGGGAAGAATGTATGGGGGATTATTCACAGGCACGGTCTCGATAAAATCAGGTCAAAAGTAGTTCGTTGTTGTAGTAAAATAGGTGTTCAACTGACTGGCAAAGGTGTCGACAAATTCGAGTAACGAAGGCCCGCGACTGTTACGCGATCTTTGTTACGCAATTTCCGTTGAATAGATCAGTTAGCACACTTCGACACTTCAGTTTGTGTTAACTCATACCTTGTATATTTGTAGGAATAGAACATTTTTCATCTCTCTAGTCGTGTTTTTGCAGAACACGTCATGAGATGAACAGCCTATCCACATGTCACGAAATGGCCGTGCAGAAATCACATCATTCAAAACATTATTTTTGCATTTCTCAACTTTCGCTCCAGATCACACCGAGAGACTTTCAGATATACTTTATTAATATCTCCTCCATACAATAATAACTGGTATAACTTTGTTTTGCTTGCACTTGTGTGTTTTTAAGACTCCGAAAGTAGGTCACCCTTGCCAGACCATGATAAATGAGACTGACCCATAAGGAAGGGTCAATCTCAAAAAGGTCAAGTGCAAAACACACTTGTTTATCTCTGTTTCGTGTTCTTTTCATTTCCAACAAACATAGTAATTAATATATATATTTCCAAACAGCCTACTTCAAATGATGTGAGTCCAGAACAATTATGGATGTGCTGTGGTGATTGCCATGTACGCACTCCCATTCTGTCCTAGCTGTCAGTCGAGCCCCGGCTTTGTTTTCTCTCAGGGGATATATTCCCCGCCATTTGCTGCTGTGCAGTGCCCAGTGACCTGTTTAACCCCTTCGATGGAGAGGTAATGCAGGTGAAGAACCTTGACCGAGGGATGCAACTCTAGAATCTCGGGAGCTTCAAATGCCGCCACCGCTAGCTGCAAGCAACAGCAGGTGAGTGCTGGAACCACTGGACTGGAGTTCCTGTGTAACTCTCCAAGTGGGAATAACAAGAAGGAAAGATTGTGAGGCCTGGTCTTGGGGTGATTGTGTCACAGGAGGCATCGCGACAGGGTCAGATAATTCAGTGCTGGAACCACTGGACTGGAGCTCCTGTGTAACTCTCCAAGTGAGAATAACAAGAAGGAAAGATTGTGAGGCCTGGTCTTGGGGTGATTGTATCACAGGAGGCATCGCGACAGGGTCAGACCATTCAGATCCAACCTTTGCGTCAAACCATTCTTGCACATTAGAGAACGCTCCGAGAGCGCAAACCTCCACCAAGGACACCATAAATTCTCTTCCATGACCTCCATGGCCTGTAAAGTTTAGTTCATTTTGTCATCTGCTGGAGGTCTCTGAGTGTGGAGCACATACGCCAGCGTCATCAATAGTTTGAGGTCATCAGCATCGTGATGCGTGATAAACTTTCTTTATGATTGTAATTCCAAAACAAGATGACAGATAATCAAAATTTAATGGATTGGTCCTCGGGTCAAACTCTGACCTTGCACAAAATTTCATCAGGATCCGTTTCAAAGTTTTGGAGTTAATTTGCTGAATAACTAATGAAGTAAGTGAGGGTAAAACATAACCTCCTTGGCGGAGAAAATAATGACACATACTACAAAGACAACACAGTATACAGAACATGACAAAAAAGGCAACTCACCAACAGGACTGCCTTTCCTTGGACAGTTGAGCCATCGAGGGGGAACCTCTTTGGCAGGATTCCTGAAGTTGGAATGGGCCATGCTTCTAGGGCTGGAAGACTTCTAGACAAATCCTGCCTGTCTGTTCAGGACAGGTGGTTACTGTGGAACGCTTCTGGATGGAATCAGCCACGTCTGGTGGAAGCCCGTTTCAAAGTAGGGTGTCTGACCTGAAGGCAACACACAACGCCGACTGATAGAGGGCAAGTCCGTCATGATCCTTGTGGAGACAAGGTAAAAAGCATCAACTTCAATGCATACTAAGATGAGGAGGTATCATAACAAGAAGGGCAAAGCCCATACGACTCGCATGCTTGACCTTGACCTTTATATGACCTTGATCTTCAGGTGACCTTCAAGGTCAAGGTCAAACAACTAAACCTACCAATGGCATCATACACTAAGAAATGTTTTACACTTTTTTCCTACCAAAATACATGTGACCTTGACCCAAGGTCAAGGTCATCCAAGGTCATGCAACACAAAGCTGTTCATTCAAGACATAGGAAGCACAATGGTGCTTATTGGCACTTTCTACCATGAGATATGGTCACTTTTAGTGGTTCACTACCCCCTTTTGGTCACATTTCATAAGGGTCAAAGTGACCTTAATCTTGATGATATGTGACCAAATGTGTCTCATGATGAAGGTATAACATGTGCCCCACATAATTATTAAGTTTGAAACAGTTATCTTCCATAGTTCAGGGTCAAGGTCACTTCAAAATATGTATACAATCCAACTTTGAAGAGCTCCTGTGACCTTGACCTTGAAGCAAGGTCAACCAAACTGGTATCAAAAGATAGGGATTACTTTGCCCTATAAACCATATATAGGTCAGGTATCCAATCTCAAAAACTTCAGAGAAAATTGAGAAAATGTGAAAAATGACTGTTTTTTAGACAACATTTATGGCCCCTGCGACCTTGACCTTGAAGCAAGGACAAGTCACTATGTATGTTTTTTGAGGCCTTGTCATCATACACCATCATGCGACATTTGGTATTGATAGACTTAATAGTCTCTGAGAAAAATCCAACGTTAAAGTTTTCGGACGCCCGGACGCCCGGTCGCCCGGACGGACGAAACGGGTGAGTACCTAAGGGGAGTTCAGAAGGCGCAGTGCTTCAAAGCGCTTACTCAGCGCTTAATGTGATTCACTCCTGAACGGCAATTTGTGGCGTGCTTCACTCAGCGCTCACTCAGCGCTGAGCAGCGCTGTGAATCACCAATCCGACGTGCAGCAGGATGATTTCGCATCAATTCAAAATGGCGTCTTCGATCCCGCACTGGCCGTCGACGCGTACAATAACCCTCAGAAACATCATTTTGGGACTGGAACGGGCTTTATTTGCCCCAAGCGCCCTGTGTGCGCGAGTAATGGCAAGTAAGGATGACACCGTAGTGGACTTTATTCATGCAGAATACATGTAAACGTGCATAAACGATGTCTGTGGCAAAGAAAATACTTTCTTCGCGTCTATCAACACAACATGGGGCGTAGAAGATTTACCTCCCCTTTAACAAGTGAAGCGCTGCACAAAATCTGGGGCGTTCAGGTGAGGCATGAAGTGCTCAATTGCCAACATTAAGCGCTCATGCAGCGCTGAGTTCTTCTGAACAAGCCTATAGACTCACTTTTGCTTCGCATGTGAGTCAAAAAATGTTACAGCCACCACAAAACCTGTCCCAACTCAATTTTTCAATGTTCGGAGATGCAGATTTTTTCCTATTTGGCAGCCTTTTCTGGTTAACCATTTCCTGTTTAGTTAGACCTTACTCATCCGAACCCTATCTGTTCAAGTCTGCCCAACTTGGCTTTGGGAAAGTGCATCCATTTCACGTGTTTCCCATCAAACTAGGATCCCAGTCTGGGAATGGTCAGCATGGCTCCACTCTGGAATTTCCGTTTGAGATCGTCTTAGGATTTTTGGATGCTAATTTCCTCCGAGAGCGTTGCAAGGGACACTTGCATCTTCAGAGATCTCCATCCAAATCTATTCATTTGACCAGTCTGAAGATTGGTGTTGGTGACAATTTCCTTGCCTGTGAAGGGTGATGCATGCAACTTCACTTGGCGTGGGTCTGACTGCACATACCGACTACACATCATGTACTCTGTGCGCCATCCAAACAACAATGCTATGAGTATGAGGTAGCCCATTGCTGTGCTAGAGTCATTTTTCTGCATGTACTTGTACCATGCTCAGGGTAGTCAGAGCAAGTGTGCACCAAATTCTAGCAGCCTATCATGGTTTCACCATCTGAACAGGAAAGGGTTAACTTGATTTACATTTGAATACTGAACAAGCTACATGTAGACTGTAGAGGATTAGTTCATGAGAAACTAACTCTCATGCCAGCAGCAGTTTTTAGAATATGGCCTCTGAAGCTTTCCTACACATGTGTTACAAAGCTGAAGGAAGGCAAGAAAATATCCATTTTCATGCATTTAACTGTACTGCCCATTACCGCCCACCCTGCACAATTCTGTACCGCCCATAGCCGCCCACCCCACGTGGCTGTTACTTGAATTTTTTCCCCTACAAATTGCATAATCCTAACAGGACTGGGGAATGAAACACATGAATGACTTACAGGACCTTAACTTAAGAGTTAAATTAAACATCTATCAATACTCAGAAGCTGGCTCAGATCAGAGGTGGCAAAGTTCCTTTGTTGCTGCTCTACATGCTGTTGGCATAGGAGGGAGGGAGGGGGAGGGGAGGGGAGGGAGAGGGGAGGGGGAGGGGAGGGGGAGGGGGAGGGGAGGGGAGGGGGAGGGGGAGCAGATGGGGAGGGGAGGAGTGGGGGAGGGGAGGAGAGGGGGAGGGGAGGGGGAGGAGAGGGGAGGGGGAGGAGAGGGGGAGGGGAGGGGAGGGGGAGGGGAGGGGAGGGGAGGGGAGGGGAGGGGAGGGGAGGGGAGGGGAGGGGAGGGGAGGGGGAGGGGAGGGGAGGGGGAGGGGGAGGGGAGGGGAGGTGAGGGGGAGGGGAGGGGGAGGGGAGGGGGAGGGGGAGGGGAGGGGAGGGGGAGGGGAGGGGAAGGGGAGGGGGAGGAGAAGGGGAGGGGGAGGGGGAGGGGGAGGGGAGGGGAGGGGAGGGGGAGGGGAGGGGAGGGGGAGGGGGAGGGGAGGAGAGGGGGAGGGGAGGGGGAGAGGAGGGGAGGGGGAGGGGGGGTAGGGGAGGGGGAGGAGAGGGGGAGGGGGAGGGGAAGGGGAGGGGGAGGGGGAGGGAGGGGGAGGGGGAGGGGAAGGGGAGGGGGAGGGGAAGGGGAGGGGGAGGGGAGGGGGAGGGGGAGGGGAGGGGGGAGGGGAGAGGAGGGGAGGGGGAGGGGAGGGGAGGGGAGGGGAGGGGAGGGGAGGGGAGGGGAGGGGAGGGGAGGGGAGGGGAGGGGAGGGGAGGGGAGGGGAGGGAGGGAGTAGCCAAATAAACATATTTTTCAGGCATATTACTGAATGACATGAACATTTTGAATCTCTCATCTCTGGCATGTATTTCAGTAAAAACATGTACACACCAAGATTCACATGCCTCCTCTCCACCCACCCCTCCCCCCACCCCACCCCCAATTCACAAATTTCTGTCTGAAGCACAATAGCCTTGCACAAGTCTAGTACATTATTTTATGGAGCCAGAAAAGTTCAGGAAAGAAAATTCAGTTCCTATTTTTCAAGATCTAATAAGTTTGTAAGTCTAATTAGTATGTCAGAGTAAAAAGTGTGTTCATCTAAAAAGTATGTAGGTCTAATAAGTAAATCAAATATGTATGTTAGGCTACAGAGCATGTCAGTCTAATGTGTCTGTCAGTCAAATAAGTGTGTTGGTCTAATAAATATGTCAATCTAGTAAGTATCTTGAAGTTTAATAAAAACCGCTGGCGCTGAACCTCCAGGTTTTGGCATTAAAAAAACACAATAAATCATACAAAAATGTGTCTTTTAGCTTGGGGCCTACACATCACACAGCACATGGAGACAATCACAGACCTACACACCACAACACATGGAGACAGTCACAGACCTACACACCACAACACATGGAGACAGTCACAGACCTACATACCATACAACACATGGAGAGAGACAGACACAGACCTACACACCACACAACACATGTAGACAGTCACAGACTTACACACCACTACACATGGAGACAGTCACAGACCTACACACAACACATGGAGACAGTCACAGACCTACACACCACAGCACATGGAGACAGTCACAGACCTACACACCACAAAACACATGGAGACAGACAGTCACAGACCTACACACCATCTTTGAAGTGCTGCAAGAACAAAACAAAACAAACGAAATGTTTTTCCCCCTTACTCTGATTATTCCTTGTTTCGGAGACGACTGTGATTTTGACTTTTGAGTAGGCCTACACGAACACACAAGCTCGATACAGCCGGCAACAAGCTAGTTCGCCGGGCGGGACAGTGAAATAGATCTATTTCACTCAGAATGTCGATCAATATAGGGCAACGTACTTATTTTTTAAATCAGGGATTGATTAAATCATCATATTTTTGTGACACTGAGACCAGACCATCAAAACAATTAGCACTAGGCCTTGAATCAAATCGTCGTACGAGATCTTACGTTGACTGCAAATGTACAACAGTGCCGCGTGATTGTGTCGACATTCAGTTAGTTCGCTGGGCGATTCCAGGCTTTTAACCAGCGAAGGCAACGATCTAGATGGTACATATACTTTACCGGTTTCACAAATGGAATGAATTTGACGCCAACACAGCGTAGTATCGCTTTTTTGCGTCTGCTGGTAGACGTTCATCATACAAAGAAGCCAAATGTTGTTTTGTGAACGTAGGAAAAGAGTTTGACTCGATTAGGCTCTTACATCTATTGACTATCGAGGGAGGTGCTTCCGAGTGTACGAAATCCATTATCCTCAAAATTCTACTCGCAAATGACGTCACGTTGTTGATGACGTCACACATTACGCAATTTCGCCATTCCATGAATCGCGTATTTGGGGAGGCACTCTGGAGTGTACGACCTTAAAAAACCACTTTCTCTTCAAGCCTCGATTCTGAAAATTTGATACATTCAATCGGACCTAACTTCCAGTTAGTGTGCAAAATCTCAAGGAAATCCGTCCAGTAGTTTTTGAGATATAAGCCGTGGAGTCGGGACAGACACACACACAGACAGACAGATAAAGTCTGTAGGACCTCCAGTAAACCTGGAGGGATAAATATGTCTGTCTCATAAGTATGTCAGTCTTGTATGTCAGTCTCTGTGTCCATCTAATGTCAGCCTGATAAGTATGTCAGGCTAATAAATATGTTAGTCTAATAAGTATGTTTGTCTGATAGTATGTCAGTCTTTTAAGTATGTCAGTCTTGTAGTCTATGTGTCCATCTAATGTCAGTCCGTTAAGTATGTCAGGCTAATAAATATGTCAGTCTAATAAGTATGTCTGTCTCATAAGTATGTGACAGTCTTATAAGTATGTCAGTCTAATACGTGTGTCTATCAAGTACTGCAAGACTTACACCACTTTGTCTCTTGCAATCATTTCAGCTAGTCTCTTATTGCTGCTCACTAAGCAAGATAAGCAGCTTTCCCTGTAATATCAGGTCAATCCCTTTTGATTTCAACATACATCTACCAGCTGAGTACACAGAGGCCATTTAGTTTATATATATATATATATATGTACACAGTCACCATTTCATGACAAGTCAGGGGGGATTTTAAATAATGGCGACACGACCTAAGTGCAATGGTGACATATCCTGTCAGATCCAGCTTTAAGGTGTCCAGTCACTTTTGTTGTCTGGCTAAAAGAAGAGTGGTTGGGATAGGGTTTGCTCTAGGTGACGTTTTTGGCAATATGTATATATAATATAATATATAGAATTTTAGAGACAGGCAGGCAGACAGACAGACAGACAGACAGACAGACAGACAAGACAGACAGACCAAACATACAGAGCCAAAACCCTGCGTAGGACGGACAGAAAAAATGTAGGACCACAGGCGGGAACTGAGCCCGCGACCTTTCGGTTAGCGACAGAAATGCTCTACCAGCTGAGCTACCATGGTCCGTGTTGTCTCCTCCTGTCTACACTGCCCTGTATCAGCAGTTGCTGTTTTGGTCTTACATGCCCGGATGATGTGTGTGTGTATGTGTGTGTATGTATGTGTGTGTGTATGTGTGTGTGCTGTCCTAGTATGTGCAAACATTTCTATTACAGCAAGGAGCACATTTCAAGGAAAGAAATGAAGGAATAATCTTACAGTCTTTTGAATTTTGCCAGTAATGCCTTTCTCATGATAGGTAGGCTTTGCTAAAGTAGCAGTATGTCATGGAGATATTTGTCATCGAGGACTTGAAATTTGGTCAAGCAACCTCAAACTGACACATCTCAAATGTGAATGCAAATTCGTGCTCAAACCAAACCTTCCTGAAACTCATGTGTAATCACCCAAAAATGAGCTCTGGTCACCTTAATTTTTTACTAGGGGGAGACATTCTAAATAAATTAATATTTCATTACATGGTACTATGGAATATGTAATATTAATATGGATTAGTAATAATAGTATAGTGGTATAAGTTGCTTACATAAATTTAATCTACTTGTTATGAACTATGTATGTTCTGTACTGAGCATGCATGTTTACAAATATTATTGTGTACTAAGTATGAAACAAATATGTGGTGTGCACAAAACAGAAGTAGAGGCATCTCTTGCTTACTTTGTCATTATACATTCATTCATTCATTCATTCATTCATTCATTCATTCAGACATGATGTGAACGAACCTACTTCTCTCTTCTCCGAACGCGTCACAGTTGTATCTACAGAGATCACATGTTGCGAACGCACATCACTTATGCTTCCACAGTTCCAGTGCTGTTTACGTAATTATGCTCAACATTCCAAATAAAAGAAGACATTAATAAACATGCAAGCGTCTGACTTCTGAGACAAAACGATGGAGGAGTGAACCGGGGGCCACAATAGTATCAATACTATCAATAGATACAATACATTCGTTCCCATGATTCCAATACTGACAACGTCCTACAGCTGATTGATTCGATTGGGTAGACTAGACGAATCTCACACTCCACATCACGAAATGATTTACAAACTGCCTGGAAGTTATGAGTTGGTTGTTGTTTAAAAGGCGATCCTTGCTCTACAACCATACTGTTCGGCGTAATATACAACTAAACCATTGCAAATACGCGCCTTCATTTATGATAATGATTTCTCAAGTTGACGCATGACACACAGAATCGAGAATGACAGATGTCTGAGATTATTACGACGACTGATTCATGTTCGTGTAAGTATGCTCGATTGAATGCTTGAATATCTTCATTTCATTATGTGACGGAAAAGACAGAATCCAAACCGATTGAAAACCGTGTGCTGGCAGTGTCTGAGTGTGTGCTAATGCACATTTAGATTTGAATCCTCGTAAACATCCTCGCTGTAGACTGTAGTGTCCGATCATCCAGTCTTGACCGCCAAACGGTTTCGAATGAACTATGTTCACAAGAAACCAAAATATTCTTGAAGAACCTCAATGTTAAGAGAAAAAAGAGTAATACAAGCAGATACCAAGCCACAGGTCATTTTGCTTTTCATATCTACAGTTTAATATGTGAAGAAGGAGCAGTGTACACTCACGTACAGGTCTCGATTTGGCTCCTTCAGCAAAACATCAGTCTTTTAGTATCCGTCAAGTCGAAAGAGCTTCAACAACTAAGAGTAGCCTCCCCCTGAGTTTTTTTTAATTATCAGAATGCAATTTACACACAGTTTAGATTTTTCTCTAACTCAGATATTCATTTATCCCTCTCAAAATATTGTGGGTTGTAAAACAAATATAATTGGATTGTTTTCTCATCCAAAAGAGGTCATCGAATCAGACATGCGTACTCATGCGTTTGGCGCGAACGATGAGACCCTCCAGCTACTGAGCTAGGGGTCTACACAATCACAGTGAAACAGTGAAATCCACTCAACACGATGGTAAGCGCATAGCATTTTCTGCATCGTTAATTTCACGTTAATTTCTTTTTGGTGGGAAAATGAAGAGCCGAGTCGGACAGCTCTGTCAGTCTGACAGATCTATAACAACACCATAACACGGCATAAGCATAACAGTCGACAGGAGGTTGACATTCATGATAGTGATTAGTGAACGAACGAACGAACTTTATTTTAAAAGGGTAGTGAATTAGGCCGTAGTGCCTTTCTTACATTCAGCCCTTGAGGCAAAATGAGACTGAAAATGATGTGACTGAAAATGAAATGGGGCAGAGGTTGCAGTAAAGATTCGACAATAAATTACGTGGTTGGTTTGAGTACGGATCTATATGTTGCACTCTTCTCTTGCAATATCTTGATGTACGGGGGTTCTCCTGGCTTGCGCTAGGAAGTTGAAGTGACAGACTCCGGTGATCGTTTCCAATGAACTTTATTCACGCACTGACCTCTACAGTGGTGAAAATCAGCAACAGCAATTCGTATAGCGCTCACACAGCTTCACTCTGCTTACAGTACTGCAGAGGCTCGCTAGCACACAGCAGAAAACTCGCTCCCCTGGGAGTCAAAGCTCTCACCTTTAACTCTGTCGTATCTGCTGCTCTCCCTCTCTCACTCGCTTTCGCTCCTTATATACCNNNTTATTCACTGGAAGATGGGAGAGGTGGGTGAGTGGAATGGAGAGAAGGGAGGATTATTCACTGGAAGATGGGAGAAATGGGTGTTCCATGTTGTGTCCCGAGCGTTGCACTTCTTTCGATCAATAAGGACTGGAGGCTTGTAAATAGTTCAACTTAGAGAATTTACTACTTCTTACTTCTTACAGTGTAACTCCACGTGTCGTAGGCTCTCGACATGGCGCCGACAATTCCCCCCGCTTCTGGTTGCACGAGTGGAACCTGGCCCTTTCATGTATGACGTTTACTCGCGGAATGAAGTAGTCATCAAATTTCTCTAGAATAGTCGTGTAGACTTTCCACTGGAAGATGGGAGAGGTGAGTGAGTGGAATGGAGAGAAGGGAGGATTATTCACTGGAAGATGGGAGAGGTGGGTGAGTGAAATGGAGAGAAGGGAGGATTACGCACTGGAAGATGGGAGAGGTGGGTGAGTGGAATGGAGAGAAGGGAGGATTATTCACTGGAAGATGGGAGAGGTGGGTGAGTGGAATGGAGAGAAGGAAGGATTATTCACTGGAAGATGAGAGAGGTGGGTGAGTGGAATGGAGAGAAGGAAGGATTATTCACTGGAAGATGGCAGAGGTGGGTGAGGGGAATGAAGAAAAGGGAGGATTATTCACTGGAAGATGGGAGAGGTGGGTGAGTGGAATGGAGAGAAGGGAGGATTATTCACTGGAAGATGGGAGAGGTGGGTGAGTGGAATGGAGAGAAGGGAGGATAAGGTGAGGAAACTCTAGTTGGTTTTTACCAGCCAAGGTAAGCAGGAATCCATGGGAAGGTGAAGGAGTTTCTGTGGCAATATCAGTCATTGTTGGCTGATGTCTGATGGGAAAGCAGCAAGTGTCAGATTTCAACTTGATTCTTTCCTCAGCAGTTGTCTCTGAATTTCTCCATAAAGCTAACCCCCAGTGCTGGTGTGGTCTGCAGTCTTCCTGCTGGACCTCGATGGTGACCTAGTCCCACAGCCTGAGAAGACGGGCCAGGTCAGCAGCTGAGCTGCTGCTGATTCTTGTTTTTGAGTAGACTGGACACACAGGCATAAACATGCCCACTCTTCACTGCTGCTCTCAGTTTGTGCCAACCGTTCAACCAGAGAACTGTTTTACATGTATCGGAGCTGCTGCAGTGATAGCTTGGGGAGTAGAGATGGGTTGTGGTTTGTTTTTATGGACAGGAACCGGAATGGGATACATACTAAGGGGGGTGGGGGGGGGGGTTGGGTGAGGGGGGATGATGTGCGTGTGGTCATGCATGCATATTTGTGTGTGTGTGTGCTATGTTCTATAGGAGAGAGGGGGTGGGTGAGATTTATCTTTTTGTAGCTTTCAGTCACAGCATGCCTGATCTCCAGGGCTGTCTCTTCAGTGCAGCTTGGAGGGCAGCCCTTGACTGGAGTGCTACACAAAAAAGGGAATAACCTTTACTGTCGCACTGCAACCACTGTCAGGTGTGTTTGAGTTCATTTTCGCCTTTCAGTGACTGTCTTCAATGTAAACTCTTTTTCCTCGGGAGAGCTAGTCACTGACAGGTGCATGGGGCCCTTGTAGAAATGGGTTTTTGCCCTCCATAACTGCCTTTTGTGTAAAGTAAGGCAAAGAGGGGAGGGGATATGGGTTGTGGGGTTTGATAGAGGGAGATGGGGAACCCAGGTTTTCTTGTATACAGATGATCATTTGGAATGTAGGTTTGTGTGTGTGTGTGTGTGTGTGTGTGTGTGTGTGTGTGTGTGTGTGTGAGTGTGTGTGTGTGTGTGTGTGTGTGTGAGTGTGTGTGTGTGTGTATGTGTGAATGAAAAAAGCTCTAGTGCTGGTTTGCATCATGAAACACCAACTCCTGTACATGGCAGTGCAGACTTAGAGGCCAGTGGTCAGTAAACTTAAAGGTCAGGCAGTAGCCTGTTCTTCTCAGTTTAAAGGTTTGATCAGAATGCTTGGCTTGTTTGAGAGATTTGATGAAGCATCGTGACAGCTGATCCTCGGCATGACTACTGCAGTCATGTTGTGTCTGATAAAGAGCAGACTAGGGGTGCATGGTTGCAGAATGCAAAGTGTGAAATAACTTTTCACATTAGAATGTTGAGAAGGGAAATAGATAATCCTAAGAATGATTAGTCACCATTACAATGCGCGTCTTCGGTGATGCACTGATTACGAAATTATCTGATTTAATGTAAACCAGTCATGTGCAAGAGTGCAACCACCGTTTTTAGCTGAGGGCAGAGAACTGGTGTTCAAAGCGAGAGGATTTGCCTCCCCTGAATTGGAGGTGGAAACGATGACTTGCTACGTCGCTACTCCCATCTCGTTTGGAACATTAATAGTATCTCTGTATTAGGCCACAGCCTCCATGTTAGTCCCTAGTGCAAATCAATGTCTATTCAAGACTGCTTTTACACCATTAGCTCCCGATTTGTTGACTTCACCTTATCCATCTACTTTTATCACCAGCCTTTACGAATTCTTCAAGTTTCCTTTTTTAAACGTATGTAATGCTCACATTTTTGTGCCTACCTGAGAGATGCCTCCTGAAGAATGCATTCAAGCCTTTGCGTTTTGTGCCATACATATTTTGTATTTTTTGAATGTTTGAAAACCTTACATTGAGAAATAAAATAAAGTTCATCAAAGACAGCTTTCTGTTTTACTTTTTGAGTCCAATAATGCTTTCTGACTATAGTTGACTGGTTTGAGGTTTTATTGGGAAAATGGATCTCAATCTCTCTCTCTTTCCATCCCTCTCCCCCCCCCCCCCTCTCTCTCTCTCTCTCTCTCTCTCTCTCTCTCTCTCTCTCTCTCTCTCTCTCTCTCTCTCTCTCTCTCTCTCTCTCTCTCTCTCTCTCTATCTCTTTCCATCCCTCTCTCTCTCTCCATCCCTCTCTCTTTCCACCCCACTCCCCCGCTCTCTCTCTTTCCATCCCTCTCTCTTTCCATCCCTCTCTCTCTCTTTCCATCCCTCTCTCTTTCCATCCCCCCCCCCCCCTCTCCCTCTCTTTTCATCCTTCTCTCTCTCTTTCCATCCCTCTCTCTCTTTCCCTCCGTCCCTCTCTCCCTCCGTCCCTCCCTCCCTTCATCTCTCTCTCTCTCTCTCTCTCTCTCTCTCTCTCTCTCTCTCTCTCTCTCTCTCTCTCTCCCTCCCTCCCTCCCTCCCTCCCTATCTCTCTCTCCATCCCTCTCTCCATCCCTCCCTCTCTCTCTCTCTCTCTCTCTCTCTCTCTCTCTCTCTCTCTCTCTCTCTCTCTCTCTCTCTCTCTCTCTCTCTCTCTCTCTCGTTCGGGTGGTTATCGTGATCAATGCCCATACATAGCCTTCAAAGGCTGATAGGCCATGATACTGGAATGGTCATCAATCTGAAAAACATATTCCCCTAAGAACTTCTCCGCTTTTTTGCACACTATCACCACTCCCCTCCACTTCCATCCTCCCACCCACAACCCCCATCTTTCCCCCACCCACCCCTTCCCGCATCTCCTTCACTGCATCCCCCTTCCCTCCGTACACCCTAACCCCCCTCTGCCCTTGCTGTCTCGAGAGCCAGAATTCCATTAGAGTCGCCAGGCCTGGCAGCAAGTCCAGCGTCAACCTTCAAAGCCAGCCTGTCTCTCTAGACGCCGGCCTCGCAGGCTCCGGTGGTCTCTCTTGGAGAAAACCTCTGGGAAAAGGAGCAGTGATAAAAGAGACCCGTTTGACCGGGGCAGCGCGCTCTGGCAGTCGGGGAAGGAAGGCTGATGGATCGAAGTTTGCGCTTGACTGAAGCGCGCCTGGCGTGGAGGGCAGGGAGGAAATGGGAGAGCGCGGGAAAGGGAGAGAACTGCGACAGCCAATCAGTTCCGCTGCCGACTGTCGTGAATCCCGCTCTGGCGTCTTTCTTGCTTCCCGCCTTGGTGCCAATTAACGCGCCATTCCACGGCGTCGACAGGCATGCGACGGCTCTTTCTTGGAGGGAAACGAAGCTTCTTTCTCCGTGAATAGCCAGACAACAGCAGAAAAGGCAGGCGGGTCCCTGGTGGCGATGGAAGAAGCTTTGATGGCGAGATCACGAGCGATGTGAAAGGACATCAGGCTTGATTGGAGAGAAGAAAACTCCTGAGGTCGCGTAAACACGCCGAGTTTGTGGAACTTCTAGAGGAGAAGTAGAAGTTGGGGTCAACACGATGACGTACTCATCCAAATGTGTGAAAAAGTTGGAGAAATAAACAGACGTAGGATATTTGTCGACGGTGAATAAACGCTAGAAAAAGTAATTAAATTCTTCTCGGCACCACAACTGTTAATGACCACTTTTACTATAAATGATGCTAGATTGGCTGAGTGGCAAGAAACTCACAACGGATCGAGGCAGCAGAAGGTCTTCAGAGGAAGAGCCCCCGTCAGCAACTGTTTCACTTATACAAAATGATGCTAGATTGGCTGAGAAAGAAAGTTCCTTTGAAATTGCCCCAACATACGTGCTTGCATCTGAAGATATCGTTGGAAAACTCCTGTTATGAGAAAGGCAACTTTACACGAAAAAGTACACTTTGATACGAGTTTTTGGTACTGGAAAATGTAAGAGCAGCATCAAATTGTGTGATATTACCGTCATGGCAAATGAACAGGAAAGCAAAGCATAAGCCATCTAAAATCCCACCAGACACATCTACCAGAACTGATCAGTGAAGCCGTGGAACCACTTAATTCGCAATCAAATCGGCACTAGTCGTCTTTACTAGCTAGCGCGTGTAAATCGTGCAGTCATGACAAGATCGAGTTTCTGCGAGAGTCGCTTTTAACTTCGCGTTCCTGAAAGACTGAAGGAACTCCGCCAGGTATACACTTGGACACTTGGAGATGTTCCAATGTGACTGAAAAACCCTGCAAACTGCATAATTTTTTAAAGTTTACCTCGTCTCGAAAGAGGTGATGTTTGAAAAAGAACATGACATTTTTAATGTGAAAGATGTCTGGTGGTTTTTTGACTCACATGCGAAGCAAAAGTGAGTCTATGTACTGAGCCGTGTCGTCCGTCCGTCCGGGCGGGCGGGCGGGCGGGCGTCCGTAAAAAACTTAAACGTTGGATTTTTCTCGGAGACTATTAAGTCTATCAACACCAAATGTGGCATGATGGTGTATGATGACAAGGCCTCAAAAAACATACATAGTGACTTGACCTTGCTTCAAGGTCAAGGTCACAGGAGCCATAAATGTGGTCTCAAAAACAGTCATTTTTCACATTTTCCCAATTTTCTCCCACGTTATTGAGAATGGCGACCTCAGCTACAAGTGGTATATAGGTCAAAGCAAGCCCTATCTATTGATACAGTTTGGTTGACCTTGCTTCAAGGTCAAGGTCACAGGAGCTCTTCAAAGTTGGATCGTATACATATTTTGAAGTGACCTTGACCCTGAACTATGGCAAATAACTGTTTCAAACTTAATAATTATGTGGGGCACATGTTATACTTTCATCATGAGACACATTTGGTCACATATCATCAAGGTCAAGGTCACTTTGATCCTTATGAAATGTGACCAAAATGGGGTAGTGAACCACTAAAAGTGACTATATCTCATGGTAGAAAGTGCCAATAAGCACCATTGTGCTTCCTATGTCTTGAATTAACAGCTTTGTGTTGCATGACCTTGGATGACCTTGACCTTGGGTCAAGGTCACATGTATTTTGGTAGGAAAAATGTGTAAAGCATTTCTTTGTGTATGATGTCATTGGTAGGTTTAGTTGTTTGACCTTGACCTTGAAGGTCACCTGAAGGTCAAGGTCATATAAAGGTCAAGGTCAAGCATGTGAGTCGTATGGGCTTTGCCCTTCTTGTTTTTAAATAGGATAAAAAATGACGCTATAATACCTTCCCTCAGATCTTTTGCTGACACATTCTTTGCGATTTGGTAAATAAAAATTAGGCAAGTATGTGATAAATGATTGAAGTGCTTCAACAGACCCGAGTTTACTACCTTTGATAGCTCCGGATTGTTATGCTTTTTGACTCACATGCGAAGCAAAAGTGAGTCTATGTACTGAGCCGTGTCGTCCGTCCGTCCGGGCGTCCGTCCGTCCGTCCGTCCGTCCGGGCGTCCGTAAAAAACTTAAACGTTGGATTTTTCTCGGAGACTATTAAGTCTATCAACACCAAATGTGGCATGATGGTGTATGATGACAAGGCCTCAAAAAACATACATAGTGACTTGACCTTGCTTCAAGGTCAAGGTCACAGGAGCCATAAATGTGGTCTCAAAAACAGTCATTTTTCACATTTTCCCAATTTTCTCCCACGTTATTGAGAATGGCGACCTTAGCTACAAGTGGTATATAGGTCAAAGCAAGCCCTATCTTTTGATACCAGTTTGGTTGACCTTGCTTCAAGGTCAAGGTCACAGGAGCTCTTCAAAGTTGGATTGTATACATATTTTGAAGTGACCTTGACCCTGAACTATGGAAGATAACTGTTTCAAACTTAATAATTATGTGGGGCACATGTTATACTTTCATCATGAGACACATTTGTTCACATATCATCAAGGTTAAGGTCACTTTGACCCTTATGAAATGTGACCAAAATGGGGTAGTGAACCACTAAAAGTGACTATATCTCATGGTAGAAAGTGCCAATAAGCACCATTGTGCTTCCTATGTCTTGAATTAACAGCTTTGTGTTTCATGACCTTGGATGACCTTGACCTTGGGTCAAGGTCACATGTGTTTTGGTAGGAAAAATGTGTAAAGCATTTCTTTGTGTATGATGTCATTGCTATGTTTAGTTGTTTGACCTTGACCTTGAAGGTCATCTGAAGGTCAAGGTCATATAAAGGTCAAGGTCATTTAAAGGTCAAGGTCAAGCATGTGAGTCGTATGGGCTTTGCCCTTCTTGTTTAAATTTTAAATTGGCGACGTCTGGACGTGATCAGCTCCTGCATATTACGGTGGTTTGGAGAGCTAGGAAAGATGAAACAATAGAGAATAAATGAATGAACGAATGAATGAATGAACGCTCAATTTTTACGGCCTATCAGCCTTTGTAGGCCATGTAAGGCCAATGACTACCGAATCGCTACCACTGGTCATGCCTCATTTTCCCTTGTATTCGCCTTTCACCAATCGCGTAGGGAGATGCGGTGGGTCTATTCTTACCCTCACCCCCTCAAGGAGGTGAGAAACAATGGACGGGGGTGGGGGAGGAGGAATCAAGCTTCGCGTGCAAATGCATAGCGAATTTTGACACGCACACGAGAAGCTCATGAATGCCACAAACGGATGGAGGTTGCGCGAGGAAAAAGAATTGATGCTTGAATGCTCAGAGGCCGTCAATCAAAATCGCAATTAGTTATGAGTGAGGAATGCAATGTCACAGTTTCTCGTAAAGACTTTCAGACCTTGGCACGCATTCAGGATAGAGACGTGACAGTGCGTGATCGAAATTTAGTCGTTCAGGATGATCGCGCGCCATATCTGTTTTGCCACCCTCGCTCTCGAACTCCGGGTTACGTGTGTGCAACATATTAGCCTGCTCCTCGCTCACGTGCCGCCCTGTGCCGTCCATCTTGAACGCGCGCTAGTTGCTGCCACAAGAAGGCAACCCTGCAACACGGTGCAAGCTGCGATTGCCGTAACCCAGGACTTCACCCAGTCCCGCACATCCGTCGACAACGCTAACTAGTGGTTTGGAACTCCCAACATCAGCACCTCAGCCTCTGCACTCCTCTTTTGAGGTGAGTGGGTGCAAGATTTGTCAGGGCAGAGAGTTTTTCAGTGGTGTAAGTACTGTAACGCCTAAAGGCTGTTTGTCGCATGCAGCAAGACAGAAACACTCCGCTTCTGCTTAAATTGACACAGATACTTGTTTCACTGATAGTGTCAGCTATAGTGAGCGAAAGACCATCATCAAGGCATTGATGAGGCCAAGGACAAACAGAGACGACTACCACTTGATGTCCAGAGAGCAGCAGGTCGTCCTTATCAGGCTGCGCACCGGCCACAACAGGCTCAATGCTCACATGAACCGAAAGTACAGGCTGGCACCATCACCAACATGCGCATGTGGTCTGGAAGACCAAACAGCAGAACACATACTCCAGAGATGTCCCTCACTTGAAGAAGAAAGGAAGGAAGTGTGGCCGTCACCAACTCCCCTGCAGACCAAACTATGTGGCAGCCGCGACGAGTTGGAGAAAACGACGACATTCATTGCCCATACCGGATTAACCGTATAGCCGCTGCGAACGAGAAGAAGAAGAAGAGGACTGATAGTTTCATCGATGTTTACTGAAGGTAAAACTTGTATCGATAAAACAATTCAGTTGACTTCACCCATCACCATGCATGGATATGCACATCATTGGCAACAACTGGAAATTTCACATCGCAGTCCTCCTCTTTCCGCGGGATTATGACGATGATGACAATGATAATGACAATTATGATAACGATGATGATGATGATGATGCAGGAGCATAAGATGTTTCCATTGGTTGACGGGCAAGGTTGCATCAGTGAAGCATCATGAATTTAGAGCATGTTCTAAACATGAAACACTTGAGATGTTGTATGCGGGAAACAAAGTTTTCCTTGATACATCTGCTTGCACTCGAGGAAACATGCATATTGGATACAACTGTTGCTGAAAAACAAATCGGTCTCGCTGTCTACGACTGCCTCGTGTGTGTCACGCACATGATGCCCCCTACCCACACCCCCTGTGGGTTGGGGGCCAGCATAGACCCACCGCGTCTCCCTACAGGATTCGCAAGGGGCGAATATTCGGAGGAAACCGTGCCTTCCCTTGCTCTTGTTCTAACCACCTCTTTGTGATAGTTCGTGATTAATGGCCTTGAATAGCCTTCACAGGTTGATAGGTCGTAAAACTCCATCCGTGCATCCATCCATCCATGCATCCATGCATCCGTCAGTCCATCCATCCATCCATCCGTTCATCCGTCCGTTCATCCGTCCATCCATCCATCCATCCATCCGTTCATCCGTCCATCCATCCGTCCATGCATCCATCCATGCGTCCGTCCGTCCGTCCATCCGTCTGTCCGACCATTCGGATGTCCATGCGTCCGTCCGTCCATCCGTCCATCCATCCGTCCATCCGTCCATACATCCGTCATACATCCGTCCATCCGTCCATACATCCGTCCATACATCCATCCGTCCATCCATCCGTCCATCCATCCGTCCATCCATCCGTCCATACATCCATCCATCCGTCCATCCATCCGTCCATACATCCATCCGTCCATCCATCCGTCCATCCATCCGTCCATACATCCATCTGTCCATCCATCCGTGCATCCATCCATCCATCCATGCATCCATTCATTCATCCATCCATCTATCCATCCGTCCATCCATGCACCCATCCATGCATCCATCCATCTATGCATCCATCCATCCATGCATCAATCCATGCATCCATCCATCTATGCATCCCTCTCTCCCTCCCTCCCTCCCTCCCTCCCTCCCTCCCTCCCTCCCTCCCTCCCTCCCTCCCTCCCTCCCTACCTCCCTCCGTCCGTCCGTCTATCCGTCCGTCTTCGCAGTTGCTCGTTGTCTTTTAACACGGTAAAATACCTTGAGGTCATTCAACACGGGTGAAGAATCTCATGAAATCGACACCTTTTCCTCGTGCCCGTCCACTTTCTGATGGTTGTCATCTGACATCGAGTACGAGGGGTCGGTGCTCCTCTCATTGTAATTCCCCTTTGCTAGTTGAGGCTGAGAATAGACCCACCACGTGACCCCACGCGGTTCTTCGAGCGAATAACCCGAGAAATCGAGAATCGACTTGCTTTTACTCTAGCCAGCACAGGTGAATGTTGTGCTTCATGGCCTCAACTAGCTTACAACAGCTGCTCCTCATTCACCACTCACTTGCTATCATTACTAAGTACGAAACGATTTTCGTCATTGTACTATATTTTCTTGTTGCTTTTTTTTTTAAATTCAAAAACGGAAAGTTATAACCCTGGCTAGCTCTTAGTAAGTCTTTGGTAAAAATGCTGCACATCAGGCAGTTAGCACACGATGGACTAGATTTTCAGTCGTGGGAACAACTCGCGTTCCAGCAGTACCGTGGCAGGACACAATTCAAGGGGGGAGAACTCGGGCGGGTCTGCTTCCTCGAAAGCTTTCCTGACTTTGACCAGGTTTGACGTGGCCCTTTGAAAATGTGTGCAAGTCCTGTTGCTGCGATGCAGGATCTCTGTTCCTTAAATTTCCCGAAAAACATTCATGTCATGCATGCGGCGCTGATGACGGCTATGGCGATAGAGAGATGTCGAGCATGATGCCGACGCTGAAGACGAACGCTTGAGAGCGTTTGTGCTGCTTGTGGTGGTGGTGTTGCTGCTGACTCTGCTATAGACCTACTGTTGCAGTAGCCATGATTGTTATGGGTGCTGATGGCGATAAAGACAATACTAAGTTTGCTTTTCCCCCCTGTGACCCATCGCGTCTCCCTACGCGATTCGTAAGAGGCGAATGTCTAGGGACACCGTGACTTGATTTGCGTTAACTCTAAACTGTTCTTGTGATTTTCGTGCTAAAGGGCCTTACATAGCCTACACAGGCTGATAGGCCGCAAAACAATATCCATCCATCCTTCCCCCCCCCCCCCCCCCCCCCCCTGGTATTTGAGACTGACAAAAAACACATGCACGCTCGAACGCACGCACGCACGCGCACACACATATGCACACATACTCAAATGCACGCACGCACGCACACACATGCACATACGCGTCCGCGCGTGCGCACACACGCATACACACACGCACACAAGCACACGCATACGCACATGCAAACACGCTCACACACACACACGCACACACACGCACGCACACACACGCACACACACACACACACGCACGCACACACACACACACGCACGCACACACACACACACGCACATACAAACACACGCACATACACATACACGCACACACACACAGACACACACACACACACTAACACACTCCTTGTACCTGCAGGCCTCACCTTCATGCCGACTTTCCACCACAATTTGTAGAAGCATCAGCTAGATCATCATTAGGACGTGGAGGCAAACCAACGAGAGTCTCTTTTCCAGTGTGTACACATGAGGCAACTGCTGCCGCAGCTAATGCCCTGCTGCAAAGCTGTCCAGGCGTGACTGGAGTGGCAAACGCACGCCGCCCCCACAGAGATAATGTTGGTCTTCGTGTAACAGCGCTACACCAGTGTGCATTCCCCTGTGGGTTCGGAGTAAGAGTTGACCCACCGCGTCCCCCTACGCGATTCGTAAGAGGTGAACAACTAGGGACACCGTGACTTGATTTGCGCTTACTCCACACTACGCTAGTGATTTTCGTGCTATATGGCC
This sequence comes from Theodoxus fluviatilis, assembly GCA_034096865.1. NCBI lineage: Eukaryota > Metazoa > Mollusca > Gastropoda > Cycloneritida > Neritidae > Theodoxus > Theodoxus fluviatilis. The sequence goes on from JAWQFJ010001192.1 coordinate 137,435, forward strand.
TTACATAGCCTAAGAAGGGTGATAGGCCGTAAAACACTCCATCCATCCATCCATCCATCCATCAGTGTGCGACACGTAGAGATGTCACGTATTAGTCGCGTCCGTGCATGTTATTGGCAACACGTGCGTGAGTGCCATTAACAATGGCTAACGGTGTGGCGTGCGGTGGATGTCATTCGAAAAAATACCTTTGTGCTCACACACCCAGTTCATCGTGGTTCAGCAAATAGTTTCCTAATACTGTGGTTAAAAGCATCGTTGACATAGTCGGCAAGATATGAGCAGTCTGTAAGACGACGAAGTACTATATTTTCATAGAATAGTCATCTCCTGTGGGTTGGGGGTCAGAATAGACCCACCGCGTCTCCCTACGCGATTCGTAAGAGGCACATACATAGGGACACCGTGACTTGATTTGCGCTGACTCCTAAATTATTCTAGTGATTTTCGTGTTTAATAGCCTTACATATCCTACAAAAGCTGATAGGACGTAAAACATCATCCATCCATCCATTTATTGTAGAACAGTCGTACACATGTCTTTATTGTCTGATGTCACCAAGAGAAATTTATGCAGCTTCATTTTAGACGTGGACTGCTCAGTATGAAAGATCAGATTGGCTGGGTGACGAAGAAGGGATGCTAAAACGAAGGCTCAGCACTTACGTTCTGAATGTTCGTTTCATGGTTTGTTTCACAGGGACAAACGTGTCTAGTCAAGCTGATCATGAGTATTAGCTGTGGTGCTACTGGCGTCGTCACTGCCGTTGAGTTGCCGCAACGTGACCTTACTGCCGGAGCAAAGCATTACGGGAAATCGCGAATTGTGGACGGGCTCCAGGAGAGTACTCTACCTCTGTCCACACACTTCGGGGCAAGGCAAGCCCACCGAGATTCTGCGCCGATGTCTCAATACCATTATTGTTGTGGTGCATCGTTGCAATGCGTCAGCTCATTAAAATGAAGCGCAGTGTGATCTGTTTGATAATGCACATACATGCAACGTATATGAACATTTGGAATAGCTTAACAAACTTTATGCCATCCAGTGAAGTCTTCTTAACCATTATTTTATGAATCTATCTAATCGGTACAGTGTTAACATGGGTAGTTCGACAGTTTGCATGCTCTCAGTATTTCAGCAAGGACCCTCAGATGGCATTTTCATTGGTGCAAATTTTCTCCATGACCATCTGACGTCGTTCATTTGTAAAAGTTAGCCTTGTGCTTAACGAGCATGCACGATTGACTTTTGTTGGAGACTTTGTACATGGGTGTGAAAAAGGCTGATAGGTACAGCCATTTTTTTACATTCCGGAATAAATCATTTTCTTGAATTCTCATGAAAGTGGGAAAGGATTTTTGTCAGTGACGTACAGCCAAAGTGCCTGCATATCAGAAATGAAATGGGAAAATGTCCTGAAGCTAAGTGGAGCTTGCATGCCTATCATTGTTGGAAATGTAGCTTTAGGTCGTGCCCAAGTCTCACGTACTGTGCATACCAACAAACCCGTTATCTGTTTAAATAGCCATAGCATCGAGGTGTCTAGTTTTAGTTCTGTCTCAGATTTCAGTGCTAATTCACAAATCAATACCTCTCGACGGTGTTCTTTCCATCTGATGAGGATCGGGGTGGTGGTAATGGCGGTGGTAACGAAGATATTCTCTTGCGAATTGCGTGACGATATCAATCACGATCTCATCGCAGCAGTAGAGAGCAGTATGAGCTGTAGAGGTTTTGGATGAAACGCATGCCTTAAATCTGTCGGAGAGAAAACCATCTTGCTCAGGTTTGGACATAACCAGAATGCTCCAACATGTCCTCCCTGTAAGGTGGGAGTAAGAATAGACCCACCACGTGTCCCTACGCGATTTGGAAGAGGTAGGTGGCTGAGGAAAGTGCGATTTGATTTGATCCAGCCAGCCCTAGTGATTTTCGTGATCAGTGGCACTACATAGCCTACAAAAGCTGATAGGTTCTTTCATTCCTTCCTCATACGTCTTTTAACATCAGTCCAAGACTCTCCTTGTGACAAACGCCACTCCAATTTGTCTGCCCTGCCCTGGGATGCGTTTTCAGTACACCGTAGAAGAATGCCAAGTAGAAGTTTTCAGTACACCGTAGAAGAATGCCAAGTAGAAGTTTTCAGTACACCGTAGAAGAATGCCAAGTAGAAGTATACAATTCGCCTTTGGTTACATGAGTGCTGGAAAACAACAACTTTTCTCCGGTTAATTGGAGTCCGCCATCGCAAAAATATAAAACAAAGCAGATAAATCTTGCATAATTCAAAATGTTGTTTATTCAAGCTGAATTTTTACAAAGAAAGGCTTTTATGCATCATGTGAACATTTCTTGCTCTCTGCACATAACAGGAGATAACCGTATGAATGATCTACAGTATATCCTTACCAAGTAACAGCTACATGAATGTCAAGAATCACCCACAGAACCTTTGCATGTCGATAAAAGAGGTAAATATTCAAATACTATAGTCATATAGGCGACAAACTTCGGATCAAATTCTGAGTTTTGTTCAAGAACACAACTAAACTTCAGGAGAATATAGCGATGCATACCCTGTGCAATTAATGCTATTAAAATTATTACTTCAACGCATGTGAAAAGATGGATACTTTTCAGTCTATAGAATAAAACGCCGCGAGATTGATTTGTTCCAAAATATGACGAGATGGCAGGAAAACACTCACTCCCCATTTCAAAATCAGCACTGTCTGGTACTCGAGAGAAAACACGTGTACTTCGTCAACGAAAAGACTCAATGACAACTCCATTCTACGTCAGGAGCAGCGAACAAGTAACACAAGACAAATATCATAAGGGGATATACTCCATGCGATCACCTCCAGACCGCTGTAATTATGTATCACGGGAAAGCTAGCAACCATAAATACAAAACGGATGAACTAAAAGGCAAGTCAACAGTCGGTATACTTATGTTGCGAGACCACAAACAAGTTGCACGTCAAAGCAAGAAACTTCTGCCTCTGCTTCTAACACAATAAGCGATTGAAATAATACATTCTTACCATGGGAATCGTAGGAAATGCTCTGTAACAAACGATCATCTTCTTCATTCATTCAGTCTCTTAATTCGGACATACCCATGACCACTTTAAAGAGTAGCACTTGCATATCAGTTATCAGCATAACAAACAGTCATGTCAATGTTAATATACGTGAATATGTATTTACACGTCAATGGCGACGAAGGTGTTGCTGTCAGTAATCGGCAATCGTTCTCAATTGGTTTGCCCAGAGAGGTACAAAAATAGTCTCTCGCTGGAGAATGCTGGATGCACACATCTATGCTCGCTTCAATGTAGACTTGCACACACCAGTCGGAGCATGAACAATGTGTGCAACAGCAGAGCTGAGTAAACAGACAAGGAATGCTCTTTTAACCAATGCAGTGGTTGTAATGCTATATACGAACGCAAACCAACACAGTGAAACCACAGTAATGGGCTATGTCGTTAAAGAAAAACTAGTAACCAATGTAACGAAAAGAAATATATTACGGCAGTAAAAGTAACTTTAAATACTGGTTGAATGCAATACAATTTTCAAATAGTTTTGAATAATGACTCTCACATAACATTGACCTCACATAGTCCCAAAGTCAAAACGATTATTAAATCAACCGAGAAACTGTCCTAACCCGAAAAGGTCTCGCAGGCAAACAGCCGTCCCTGACGGAGCATCGGGCAAGCGACAGGTTGGCTTCGAGTCTGCTGAATGCAGCACTGATAGTGATCAAGGTAAACAGTTCTCGTGGCTTGGACTGTAGGTCTTCTCACCATTTCTACTCGAACTGTGGCCCCTACCGTGACAAGTGAAAACACGCACCCAGCTTCACTAACACCAAACATTCATTCATCTCCACAGAGAAACAAGTTGGGAAGATCTTGCTCAGGCGTATTTCCACACGCGAGTGTTCCGAGCGTGATAATCTGACCTCACGAGTAAGTATCACACACAGGCGAAACACATTTGGCGCAATGATCATCGACTTGACCCGCTGGACGTGCAGTTGTCTCAAGGGATCTATCGTGATTATACTTTGAAAAGAGCAAGATCACAGCAAAAATGAACTTCATCCAAAAATGGTTTGTACTTGTTCTTCAATTAGTTCATATCTTCATTATGTACCTACCAAATAATCATTTAGAAGAAATGCACCATATAAAATTGTAATGAAAAATTTCAGTGACTGATGTTCAGGATACAAATTCAAGCTAGAAGATCTTATGTTTGAAATTCATTACATCGTTTCTGATTCAGCGCAACGATGTAAAGTCTGATCAGATGTGACAAATGTTATGATGCTACGGTGTGAAACAAATTTATCTGGATTTTATTCGTGTGAAGTGAGACTCTACATTCCTTGGTGTAATTTAGAAATGTACAATTACAACTGAAGCCAAGTCGGAGGAGAACGATTCCCCTCGCACATGTGAGCAACGTTTTCACAGATTCACTTTCTCTTCCGATCCCATTTCTCATCTCAACGTCATCAGGGCTATGTACAGTGTCTGCGTACGCCACTCGAGACACAAATTCTGTACATGGCTTGGCAAAGGATTCATCACTGTCCTCACACACAGATCCCACACCGAATAACGGAAATGCTCTTTCACTCTTAATCACCAAGGTATCACCGTTATCTGCTGCTTGAAAGTTTAAGCAAAATCCCTTCCACTTCAAAACGGAGAATTTTCCCGATTCAGTGCAAGTGAACAGCCCGCTTGTTGTCCACGAATAGCAAACTTGTGTCATCACCGACGGACTTATCTTCTCGACCTGACATTCTCTCAAGCAACATTTACTTGCACACCATAGCAATCCAGTCAAGTGTAGGCTGCAGTGGTAGACTCCACGAAATTGGTTCACTATTTTGAATATGGCAGCGCCCCGTGGAGAAAGCTCAACCAGTCTGTCGTCACGGGTTGCGAGCATTGACTCCGTCAAGACGAGCACCCACTTTAAGCATCTGGTAATCTAAACTACACACACTCAAACACTCAAACAAAATAATAAATCAGTGCTCTTGGTGTTGGATTTTACACCAGTTGGAGCTCTGAAATAGCATCTCCGTGGCGTTTCTGTCAGTGTAGTTAACTTTTACAAATCAAGATTGAGTGGTGCGATCTGATTGCGAGAAGAGATTCTGTCGATTGCCCAACGTGTTGGAGTCCGCCTCAAACGACTGTCCTGCAGCCTGTAAGAGGAGCAGACGCTGCCTCGCTCTCGAGCACTAGCTCATCAACAGGTTGTGTGGCATCACATGGCTGACTGTCACTTCAATGGGCGACTGTACGGCCGAGAAATCAATACATGCATTTTTCGACAGCCTGCCCTAATTGGAGGGAGTGTCACTAAGCTACAAGTGACATTGCCCACAGATACGAACAGGTGTTCAAGAGCGATGATCAACTCTACTAAGAGGGTCCAGACAACTTTGTCAAATTATGCCTTGCACGTGACGAGATATTTGCATAACATTTGGAGTCGCGTTAATTTATTTACGCATTCCGGATAGAGGCATACAGCATATCCTTATTCGAATTCTGACGCCTAAGGTGTATTGGGCATTATTTTCAAGATTCTTGCAACTGACGTCTATTGATCATACAATCCTCTTTCAAAGCCTTGACCATGTCCAAATTTGGTCGACTCTCATTCATTCCTGTGTTACTCGGAGTCTACTTTAATCTTCAATGAATGAGATAACAGTCTTTTCTCTCACACAGAATCACCTCATTATGACTGAAGTATGCACCCAGACTATGGTTACTGTCCCTATTCCTCCCCGTCCAAGACCTACTCCTCGGTGAGATGCATTAGCTGCTCATCTCTATCCACAACTTGCGCCTCTCCCCCATCCAGCCTATCTGGGATCAGCTGGTTCCTGGCGGGCTATAGAAGCTAGGGCTTATATTCTCCTCTCCCTACAGGCCAAATATTGACGCAGGTCAGTGGTGAAGGCAGTGTCAACACGGGAGTCAGGCATGTGTGGTCAAAGCCACCCTTCCTTACAGAGGCAGCCACCGTAGTCAGACTCGACTCTATCTCCTCTATCGTGTGGCAGCATGGCCGTGAAAGCTGGACGCACAGAGGGAAAGATCCCCCCCACCCCACCCAAACGGTGCCAACGTTTGGCGTGGCAACTCCAGACACAGGCCTTTGGGCGGAACTGTGTCTGAATGGCAAGGAACTGCAGTTGTTGGGTCAGTAAGGACGTGCGGTAGAAACTTCAACATCATGATGCGGATATCTGGGACTGCCCTGGGACTTGACGAGCAGACGTATGAACCTTCCTAGTGACGGAATGCTTGCCGCCCAGTTCTCAACAATCGCAGTGTACCATCAGCTCAAACGCTTCAACAGGTTTATAGATAGCAAAAGACATATCACCGTCAGCAAATCTCTAACCTGGCAGTGGGAAAATAGAAGCCAGACTGGACAGACAGCAGCAAGAGCAGCAGTATGGAAGTGACTGATCGTCCAATAGCAGTGCGTCTTCTCACCAATCGAACCAGTTCTTGCTTCAACACCACTCATGTTTTTCGGCACGATGTAAAGATTCATTCAAGAGCAGATTCAGCACCCGGCATTCATGAAATATGTCTGGTTGGCCATGGACACTGATCCACCAACTGGTCAGGGGAAAGTGTCCACTAACTTTACACAAAGATTTGGCGTTAGTCCTTTATGAGAGGCTTCAGTAAACATTCACAAACTTGACGAACCAACAGTTCTCTGAATCAGAGGGTTCTTTTCATTATCTTGTGTTTACTGCAGATGAAAAAGTCATGCCCTGATATTTAAGTCCAGACCTTCATTTTTCTCTCGGATTCACTTCTCTTTTCAGCAGATTGCCAACAATCTCTTCGCGTCCGTTCAGGTTACCTTCTTCAGGTCCATCACAGGCGTGTGGTCGGTGAACATCTTCTTCCTTTGAGCAAGTCACGGACAGAAGATCTCTCATTGTCGACCAGGCGAGCTTCATTGTCATGGCAAGCACAAAGGAGGCTGGCAGCTGACCAATTCGCCCACTCCCGGTCTGGTCAGGCCCGAGCCTCGATTTTCTCACTTGCAGCATCATAGAGCCGCGAGAAAACGGACTGCGTGTGGTTTTGTTACGGGTCTCTTAAGCAGACGGCGATCACACATAATCAGCAATTGGCGGCCCCTACGTGACCATTCATGGACTTGGGCGCTGAAGAGTTCGAGGCTTGCACGGAGTCTTCCGACCTGGAGTCGACCGAGGGCTCGTCAAAGTCCACCAGGCACTCGTAGTCGTGGGAGGGGTCGCTCTGAGAGTTGCCCACCTTCTCGTACGTGGTGCTGGCAGGCGACTGGGGGCTGCACGTCCCCTCCTCCGACACGCTGTAGGCGGCGCTCAAGTCTCCCTTCACACTGTCTTCTCCGTCAGCCACCTCTGTCGACGACAAAGACGGCTGCATCTTGCTCTTGCTCTTCTCGGCCTCTTCTCGGTCTTCCTTCTCCGCCTCGGTCTTCGCTGCGGGTTGGGCGCCCTCCCCTCCCTCGGAAACGTTGTAGTACGTCTTGTCGGCGCCTTTGTCGGCCCCGCTCTTCTGCAAGCTGTTGGCCTCGCGTTGAAGGATCTCCGCCGTGCCGTGTAGCACCTCCTGGACATCGTTGGTCTTCAGGTCGGGCTCGGACTCCTTGGTCCGTGGGGGTGGGGATGGGATGGCCTCGTGCAGCTTGAGGGGAGGGGCTGTCGCCTCCTTGAAGGGGTCCCCTCCCGGCTTGATGCCCAGTTCTTGGGCCAGCTTCTCCTTCTCCTTGAAGATGTCCATGTAGCGAGGCAGGGTGTCGGCGTCGGGCCCACCGTAGCGCCCGTCCCCGATCTCCTCGTACTCGGACTCGCAGCAAGCCTTGATGCCCGTGTCGTCCCCACACAGGTCTCCGTCTCGACTGCCCTGCAGCTGCGTGGCCTCGTCCAGGTCTGTAGGCAAAGAGTGGGGTGTAAGGAACTTGGTAAAGTTTATTAATGTGTACTTGAATGAGTATAGGAGGGAGGGAGGGAGCGAGTAAGAGAGAAAAAGTATGGCAGAGAAAGAATGGGAGAATGTGAGAGAAAGGAAGGAGGAAGAACTCTCAAAGAAAACGAAATCGAATTATGTGACTCTTAGCAGAATTTGTTCGAAACGATATACTCTAAGCATAATTTGCTCGAAACGATATTGCAAATATTTGACAAATTAGTCATTCGTCAATGCCGTAAGTCACTTCCGGGTTCTTGTGTTTGTGCACATCACTCAGCGGACTTGACTTGACGATGAAAGGAAGCTTGAGAAACGCACATCGATCAGATATTGTTAAAGGGGACATTTTCTACTTGACTAGGAAGGATGCGAGAAAGCTTGGGTACTTACCATCAGCGGTTTCGTAGATATGGCTCCGGTCGTCACAGATAACGGGACACCTGCAAAAAAGGGGACAAATTAGACTACAGACTTTAACTACCTGCATTAACAACTCTTCATGAAGAATTAGACATAGCGCATTTCCCCCCTCAGAACAACAAAAATGAGAAGTACATAACTATCACAAGGAAACTCTTGAGCATCGTCCAGATAGGGGGTCTTTAGTCGCACGCACGCACGCACGCACGCACGCACGCACGCACACACACACACACACACACACACACACTTTTCACAACCGGTAAACTTAACATATCCAGGCGCTTCAGAATTACGACGACGACATCTCTCATGCCGAGACCATTTTTACACGAACAGTTGTGATTGAAAATGCATTGCACAGAGTTTCGTAACGGGGAACGCTTTCACTTGGACAGCACAGTTCACCAGCCAGTCATTTTGGGTTCCTCCCATCACTGGCCGATGGCGATGCGTACACCATACGGGGCACACTTGTTTTTCGGACACTTTGGACGATTTTCCACGAAACAAGTGGTGACCAAATAACAGGTGCACAGAGTACTTTTGTTGCTGAATGATACGACTCGAAAACCTCCCTCCACAGACTGCGTCATCCATATGACGTTAGTTAAACCTTCAATTTAAATATTGCCTAAAGAGCCATAAAACGTTTGCATGCGGTTCTAATAATTTCGTCAAGCCATTTGAAGCATAAACTCTTGAATAGCACAGCAACACCGAGAGAGGTGTTGTTGTTTAATGTCCTATTTCGCTTCCAAAGAATCGCGGGCAGCGCATTTCGAGTACGGCGAGTTCTATTAGTCTGTACATCTACGGACATTTTCACAAGAGAAATCATGGCTCTCTCATGACAGACACAAAGGCAGTGAGGAAACGGCCAGGGAGCAAGAACATTACGCTACAATCTCAACAACTGACATTGTACAGTTCTGTCAAGGAAAAGCAAATGATGAGACGAGTCATTTGTCACTGGGTCGAAGAGATCCTGGTGCTGTCGAGCAAGGCAAGTTCAAAGGACCATTGGGTGGACGTCCGAGATCTCAAGGTCAGACGTAAGGAAGAGTGCTGGAAAGACGTGCTAGGGGCTCTCTCACGCCATTCAGCATTCTGTCTGCCCGGGGCTATTCAGGCAAGCACCACGGTGGTCAGGGGCTCAAGATGGAAACTAGGAAATGATAACCACAGGTTGCCGAGGCTGGATCTATCGGGGAAGTGCAGCAAAAGTCAGGGCTGATTCACAAGAGTACTTTCCAGCACAGGCTGTAATCGATAGAAGGCAGACTTCACGCGCACGAGTAAATCACGGTGCCAAGAGTCCACACCGACAGAAGGAAAGGTTCCAGGAGATCAGCTTCTTGCGTATGCGAGGAGAGCATCTCGATAAACGTCCTAAACATTATGTACCTACGTAAGTGTTTCTTTTAGTACATCTGTGTGTGATGTGTGTGAGTGTGTGTGTGTGTGTGTGTGTGTGTGTGTGTGTGTGTGTGTGTGTGTGTGTGTGTGTGTGTGTGTGTGAGGGAGGGAGGGAGGAGAGATAGATAGACGTAAACTGTGACAAACTGACACACAAATTGACACAGACACAAATGCACACACACACACACACACACACACACACACACACACACACACACACACACACACACACACACACACACGTCTTTCTCTCTTTCTCCACACACACACACACATATGGAGTGAAAGACTGAACAAGAGGTAAGGAGGTGAGAGAGTGCAAGGAAGACAACTATCGTTGCTGACATCTTAAACGAAGGTAATTCAATCATACTGGAGGCATAACTTCCACAGCTCAACTCTTGGAGTCCAAAGGGGAAGCGGGAAGCCAGAGCGCCGGCATCACACAATTATCCTGCAGGAGGGAGAGCTAAATGTGATGACAGATTGCTCTGATGAAGTCAGCGAGTGCAGCAAGCGCGAGGGGCAAGTTTAGGACAGTGCTGCACCCCAAGATGGGCACAGATTCCGTGTTTTGTGGAGTCTGAAGTAGAGGAGAGGTGCACATCTCAGAGATGGTGCAATGCAAAGATCCTATTTTTCATGGCGTCTTGTCACCCATATCTAGAGCTTGAAGAGCTATTACCCTAAACCCCAACACAAAGTGAAAACATTTCTTAAAAGGGTGGGCCAAGGCATACGAAAGTAGTGAGGCAAGGATGGGTGCGTGGCCAAGGACGGGTGGGGAGGGAAGGTGCAGGAAAAGACTCAAGAAAACGTGGTTATCCGTGTATACAGATCGGAAGAACAGTTTGAAGGCACATATACTATATGATATAGTGAGTATTGAATGGCGGTAGAAGCGATGGCTGACGAGAGAGAGTTGGGGGAGGGGTGGGTGGGTTGAAAGAAAAGTGTCACAGGAACTGGAAGTGAAGACGGAAGGCTTCGCGGTGCCTTCTTGGCAAATGGAAAGGGCAGGAGATGTGGTGGGGGTAACTGACAGGTGTAAAATAGGGCTGGGTGGGAGGGCTGGAAGAAGGGACAAGGTGGGGGTGGGGAGAAGTGGGTGGCCACAGAGCAAGAAACCAGGATACCGGTACCAGAATAAGGTGTGAGGTGGTGGTGATGGAAGGAACGGAAAGATAAGCGGGGGAGGAAGAGAAGAGAACAGGAGGTGAGGACGACCGAGAAAAGAAAAAGCAGGCGACATGAAGGGGGGCAGGGAGAGAACTAAGGCTACACAGGGAGTTAAGCTGAGGCATGGAAGGTGTAGAAGGAAGGTTTTTCAAAGGAAAGAACACGGGGGGGAGTGGGGGAGGGCTCAAGTAGCGACTGAGGGGTGAGGGAGAAGTGCGGGAGGACTGGGGGGAAGGAAAGCCAGGAAAGACGAAAGCGAAGGAGGGAGAGAGGGGGACCGAAAAGGGAGAGAGGGGGACCGAAAAGGGGGTGGGCGTAGATGAGTAGGGTGGGGAGGGAGGACCTGAGGCAGTAGCGAGAGGGAGGGGGAAGCCAGGGGCAATGAGGTTGGCCACTGGCAGAACGCCCCAGTCTCAATATTTCCATTGATCGCCCTAGCACAGGCTACTTCGGAGCCACAGCCGGTGCGCACTCCCACGGTCAGCCCACTGAATTTCCGTCTCCAGTCTTCTGCTTTGAAGCTCTCTGGAGGCGGTGTCTTGCAACCTTTGTGCGGAACAAGCAGAGAAAGATCGAGAGTGATGTGAAGCGTTAGCAGATGCCACGCATGAGGAAGAAAGTAAAAAAGAAAAAAAAGAAAAAAAAAGAAAAAAAAGCTTTTGCATGAGGTGGGTTGCGGTTGTTGGTGATGCACAGCATAGACGAAATCCTGTTTTGCACGCTAATAATACACTCTTCTAAAGAGAGGCAATATTTTGATTGTTAGCGCGGAAGTCGTTGATCCAGGTTTACTGCGATACGAGAAACGCAGGGATGAATAGTTGTAAAATCGAAGGGGGGAGGGAGGAATGGAAGGGAAGATAACTGCTGCATAATGTGTGTGCCCGTAGAGCACGACGCCGTAGAACAGGCTTCAATGCCAATCCGTACCTCCTTCCCGGCATACACCAGCTCTACAAAGTACATGTGTACTGGACTTTGAGAGCCCACAAACAAATCACCAAGCGCAAACGGAGTTTTTATAGCAGAAAGGCCTGGAGAGTTAGGACTGCGTTACGACCAGTGCCAGAAAGTCCAGCGATATCCAAACTTTGTAATGAAGACGTATTTGAACTGCATAAATATGTCTTAGCCATTTCCCCCCTTGCCACATATTCTTCCTCTCTTCCTAGTTCAAGTGAGAACTTTGTATCAAATGGACGGGTGAATGGAGTTTTAGGGTCTATCACCCTTTGTAGACTATTTAAGGCTATTAATCACGTAAAGCATAAGATTTATTAGAAGAAGAACAAGACAAGTCGCGATTCCCAAGTCATTAGCCTATTACGAAACGTGTAGGGAGACGCGGAAGGTTAATTGTTACCCCAACCCGCAGGGCAACAGTTAGTAGGAATGCAGCCTCGCACTGGCAACAGTTAGTAGGAATGCAGCCTCGCACTGGCAACAGTTAGTAGGAATGCAGCCTCGCACTGGCAACAGTTAGTAGGAATGCAGCCTCGCACTGGCAACATTTAGTAGGAATGCAGCCTCGCACTGGCAACAGTTAGTAGGAATGCAGCCTCGCACTGGCAACAGTTAGTAGGAATGCAGCCTCGCACTGGCAACAGTTAGTAGGAATGCAGCCTCGCACTGGCAACATTTAGTAGGAATGCAGCCTCGCACTGGCAACAGTTAGTAGGAATGCAGCCTCGCACTGGCAACAGTTAGTAGGAATGCAGCCTCGCACTGGCAACAGTTAGTAGGAACGCAGCCTCGCACTGGCAACAGTTAGTAGGAACGCAGCCTCGCACTGGCAACAGTTAGTAGGAATGCAGCCTCGCACTGGCAACAGTTAGTAGGAATGCAGCCTCGCACTGGCAACAGTTAGTAGGAACGCAGCCTCGCACTGGCAACAGTTAGTAGGAATGCAGCCTCGCACTGGCAACAGTTAGTATGAACGCAGCCTCGCACTGGCAACAGTTAGTAGGAATGCAGCCTCGCACTGGCAATAGTTAGTAGGAATGCAGCCTCGCACTGGCAACAGTTAGTAGGAATGCAGCCTCGCACTACCAAGAACTAAAGAAACATAAAAATAATGAGTGCGCCAGGGCTGGGATCGGTCATACTGTTCCATTGTACATGCATGCAACACACACATATCAATATACACAACGAAATTCCCAGGGGTACACAGTTAAGTCAACACCGTTGGAGAGCGGGTCTGAGTTATGAGGCGGCCGGTGGAGGGCGATGGAGTGGTGATGCTCCCGTGTCCTCAGTAATAAGCCCGGATCAGACAAATCCCTCTGTCAGCCTGGGGTCTCCACACAGCCGCAGGCAGCTACATGTCTGAAGGAGCCAAGCACAAGGACCAGCCTTCCTCTCGCCACTCCTGCCCCCCTCAAGCGCCTGCCACGCGAAATGGGACAGAAAATTGAAGCGCACTGCGTCTTTCTAAACCGCCTTTCAGTCTACTCCTCTCAAGGGTCAGTTGGATTTTCAAAAAAAGATTGAGAGAAAAAGAAAAAAGAAAGGAAAGAGAAGAGTTCTTGTGGTCGTCTCGAGCCAGGAGCGAAGCGACGACCCCAGACGATGCTGTCAGGAGAGTAGAGTTCCAGCCCAAGGGGCGGACGGCAACACTGAGTGGCCTGGTCTATTCAGCAACGCGTTAGTCTCCACCCCAATCGCTCTCCGCTTCAGTGGCGGCATAGTGGTTTTTCTGGACACAGTGTGGTCCCGTCTCAAGAGAGGACGGTCCATTTCGGTGCTGAGTGAGGTGCAGTCAAGGCGCATGACACGAACCCTTGACCACGGTTTCAAGACGCACCGCCTTTCCTGGCCAAGCGTGGCCTGATTGCACTCTCTGCCAAGTGGACTCGGCAGCCACTGCAGGGAGAAACTGGACTAATCCAAGGTTCACAAGAGAAAACAAAGATCAAGCAGGAGGAAAAGTACTCCGTGCGCTTTGTTCGCGACGGACGTGAAACTCGGGAGGACACATCAGATGTTCCGTAAATCGACGGCACCGCTTACATCAGCATGGAATGGGGTCTACCGTCTTTGATGGGTTCTTTCACTTTAACTCGTAGACTGAATGATGTTGCCCTTCTCCTCTCCACAAGAATTGCCACGGGTTCCATCTACTCAAGGGGCGACAAGTAATTCCGAATGTAGCAATTTCCCACGATGTCCGTCAATTTTCAAGAGCAAGTCAAAACGGAAGGACACCCTACGACTCAGACTGTCAACAACCAAAACGATCCAGCTTACTGGTTGAAGCTCTCAAAGTGTGTATTCTACATGGCTTTCACTGGAATGAGAGCAGTAATAACATTAAAGACCAAAGGAACCAGAATGGTCATGCTCACTGCTTGAAGCCCTCAAAGTGTGTATTCTCTAGCCTAAGAGCAGCAATAACTTTAAAGACCAAAGGAAAGGAGTGGCTTGTAATTCGTCCTTTACCAAGGTCGGATCGCTACATATTTTACTATTACTATTAGGCCACACGGCCGCAGTAGTCTCTTCTTGTGTATGACGTCTTCCGAAAGGGCAGACAAGCAGCCTTCAGTAGAATGTACTGCGGCATGTTTATTCCAGGCAAGTCCTTACGGATGCCCCTTTAGAATGCAACGAGAGTTTATTTGGCATATTGCCAAAAGATTTCATCCTAATGATGATGACGACGACGACGACGACGATGATGATGATGATGATGATGATGATGATGATGATGATGATGATGATGACGACGACGATGATAATGATGATGATGATGATGACGACGACGATGATGATGATGATGATGATGAGGATGATGATGATGATGATGATGATGATGATGATGACGATGATGATGATAATGATGGCTGGTTCCTCGGGTCCGAGGATAACTGGGAAGGAAGTCTCTGGCGACTTGCCCTCTGGTGGCTGTGTAAGCCAATCTTAGAGCGATACACTCTGGCAACACTCTGGCACATATCGGGTATGGAAATCTCTGGGTGAGGGAGCTCCGGGCAGCCGATGTTTTCCTCCGTCTGAGCTTATCTTCTACAGCCTCTCTTCCAGCTGTTCGAAGGCCTCAGCGCCTTGCTTTGACAATACCTTCTAGCCGTCCCTGTCTTTGGCAGTGCTTTTCCAGTCTTCCACTTGCTTACTGCAAAGCCACAAAATGGTGGGCATTCCCGTCGATGGATTCAATGGAAACAGACGAGTTCTGCAGTGGATTCCAGCGAAAGTGGACGTATCCCTTCTTCCCGACGACGACCTACGCGATGACCACGACAACAATAATTATGACGACGATGCGTACAAGCGAGAGACTTACCCGAGCTTCTGTCGCCGGTGGCAGACGCTGATGACGATGACGATGATGAGGATGAAGAGGGCCGCCGCCGTGGAGCCCAGAATGATGGCAAGAAACTTGTCGTCAGCCAGTGTGAAGCCTGGCGAGGCCATGCCCGCTGCTGTAATGTAGAAGAATATGTGCATATAATGAATGAATGAATGAATGAATGATTGAATGAATGAATGAATGAATGAACGAACGAATGAATGAATGAATGGATGGATGGGTGGGTAAAGAAATAATGAATGTACAAAGCCATGCATAAATTAATCGGGTGTAAAGCGAAATAATGAAGGAAACTTCCAAACGATGTGATAAATGAATGTACTATGTCTAAATGCACCATCAGCAAAGTAGACTGTGCAAATTCAAGAAATTTAAAGTAGCAAACCCTCGCATATTTGTTACCAGCATGATGGATGCAGTGCATGAGTGTGTAGATGGAACGTCCTTACGTTTGAAGCATTATAAAAATGAAAAATAGGGGGAAAATAAAAGTGACCGAATTCGTTGGTTGCTACCCCGTAGCTCTGATTCCCAATCCAGCCATAACAAGTTTAGATGATCCACCTTGCGATAGGGCATGTCATGAAGATAAAGAGATCAACACCCATGCTTGTCATGACCTGCTAGAAAATGGAAAAAACAAACGCTATTAATGCAAGGAGAAAAAAAACCCACACAGAGACTACAGCCCAAATCCAGATACGAGAAAAATGAAAAGAGTAAAAGTTTAATCTTCAGCACTCGTGTCCATTACAGACTTGAAAAACATAGCCTCCCTACCTTCTTCAAGTCCTCCCGAAAACACAAGCCACTGATTACTCTTGGATCAATTTACACCAAACAGAAGACACACAATCAACTAGAGAGAAGAAAAAAAACACACAAAAACTTTCGACCTGTATGCAATCAAAACCACCGTCGCGTATAATGGATCTTAGAAAGGCAAACATTTTGGATGGATGGACGGATGGAGTTAACGGCCTATTAGCCTTCGTAGGCTATGCAAGGTCATTGAGCTTGAAAATCACAAAAAAATAGTTAAGAGAAAGTGCAAATCAAGTCACACAAGTCTTTAGTTTCTCGCCTCTTACGAATCGCGTAGGGAGACACGAGGGGTCTATTTGCCCCTCAACCCCCGGGGGGTGAGAACAGTTTGAGTGTAGCAGTTCGAAACAACTGCCTCAGATCCGATCCGCCTACTCGACATTTCTCACAAAAACGCTAGGCGTATGATTGGATCGACAATGTTCATTCATACTTCGTCCTCCTAACGAGGCCAGTGTTGTCACGGCCCCGGAAACTTCGGGGGACACAAACGCCACTCGGACGAAACCACCCATCCTTTAGTGCTTTGTCGGTGACGGGGGAAATAGAGATGTGAAATTTTGCACTACCGCCCTTAATGCTTTTTCGTGTTTGAAGGCTCTATACAGCCTTTGCAGGCTGATGGGCAGTGGAACTCGATTTATTGGATTTCATGTCACTAGTTAGGTGAACTGTATGAGACCTCACTGTCGTGAAGAGTTTTACTACCTTGTTGAAGATGGGTGTTTCTTAACGTTGTGGCCTTATATAGCCTACAAGGCTGATAGGCCCTTAAACTCCATCCATCCATCCATCTATCCTCGGACGAAACAAGTCCATCTAGATGAGACATTACGCAATGGTTTTCACGCGCCCACAGTCCGTTCAGCAACTGGGTCAAAATCGACCTATGAAGAACTATAAATATATGGCAAAAGCCAAACCGAAAGATTAAAATTAATTGATGGGGGAAAAAGAAGAGAAACAAACCTACAGTTGCCACCAGGTATATTCAACTAAAATGGATTCTCTCTCTCAGAGTTACATTGTCAAGCATGATTAAAAAGCTCCAACCCACTGTAAATTTTAATAACTCAATAAACGTCTCATAAAATAGTTTGCTGCACTGTTAACATCCCGAGTCTTGCCAGGGGAGGGGGGAGGGAGGGGGGGAGGGGAGGGAGGGACGGACGGACGGACGGACGGAGGGACGGACGGAGGGAGGGAGGGAGAGGGGAGAGGAGGAAGGAACACACACGCAACCACGCACACACACACACACACACACACACACACACACGCACACACACACACACACGCACACACACACACACGCACACACACACACACACACACACACACACACACACACACACACACACACACACACACACGCACACACACACACACACATATGAGCGTCTTACCTTCTTTACACTGGGTGTCGCCCTCACAGCAGGTGTACTTGATTTTGTAGACGACGTCGGAGGGCGGCACAGTGATGTAATCCAAGCTGCAAGGCAAAGAAACATCAGTAAATCAGGGGAGTGCTGAACGACAGCATTTGCACAAAACAAAGGAAAGAGGCCAATGAATCTGATGTTTATGAGGCGGAGGGTGATGCTGTCTGCATCTGGAAATCAGCGAGCGAGCAGTGAGCGGGTATACAAGCGAGGAAATGATTAATTAAATGAGTGAATGTGAAAGTAAATGATAAAGTCAGTGAGTGAGTAAACGGGTGAGCAAGCGAGTGGGTGAATTCTAACTTGAATTTATCCATAAGGATATCGACCCTTGCAGTTAACATAAAGGTTAATTTTGTCACGGAGCAATAATAGTTTACCAACCACCATGGGGGACTCTTGTCCTCTAATCTTTTTGAAGGCATACTGTACAATGTACCCCCCCTCTCTCACTCACACACAAACACACACACACACACACACACACACACACACACACACACACACACACACACACACACACACACACACACACAGATCGCAGGCTCCCTTCCCCACCATCCCCCAGTCAAATACCAATGAAGTCATTACCGTTCCATACACAGAGAGCGCGGCTGAGAAGGCAGTGAATACAAGTCAAGTAACAGCTGGGTCTCCATGTAGAAAAAAGTCACACTCGGTCCACCAGCCGTCACTGGAGTAGGGGGTTGGGTTGAGAAGGAGTGCGAGAAGGGGGGGGGGGGGGGGCGGTGAAATAGGAGGGGGAATAGGGGGGGGGGGGATGGGGCGGGAGGAGGGACGGGAAAGGAGGAAAGGATTGTTAAAGAAAGAAGAGTATGAGCGGGTGAGGCGGGGGAAGGGGGGGGGGGGGTGAGGGAGGGTAACGGTGAGGAGTTGTGGTGAAGTTATCTATATATTAGGGGGGAAAATCAACACGCATATACGTAGCGCCAGAAGGGGGAGGCTGCAAGGAATGAGGGTCGTAAAGAGACGGGCGCCAATGGGGGTGGGGCAGACTGTTGACGAACACGAGCAGCGTGCAGACGCACACAAACACGCGCACACACACAAAGAGATCGATGCCAAGGAGCAGAAGATTGATTGATCCCCACACCTGACACTGGCGACATGTGTTCCCTGCATGGAGGCCTTAGTCTGCAGGAGAAGGCCCCAGGTCTACACGTCCTCGGGGATGTCTACGCTTTCTCTGGCATGGTGCGAGGCAACGCGCTAAAGCCATGATTTCTTCTGACAAGTCGTCGCAGTGTATGGCAATTCATGGATGCGCTGTAGGTACTTCTCGCTGAATTCCAAGAACAGTAGGGAACGAAAAAAAAATTCATACTTGGACGTTCTGCATCAGCATCAGAAAAATAATATCAACTAAAAGACTACAGCAAAGCAATCAAGTGGAGAGATGTAACCGCATACGAAATAAGTTCACGGGCATCTGCACTGGCATCGAACTCGGCTGGATCGTCAAAGAATGAGGGTATCTCCGAGGTGTATCGACAACGAGGACGGCGTTATTGCCGTTTCCCTTTGGTCACGTCCCCCTGTGGGTTGGGGGTTAAGAATAGACCCACTGCGTCTCCCTACGCGATTCGCAAGAGGCGAATAACTAGTGACACCGTGACTGGATTTGCGTTTACTCTATACTGTTCAAGTGATTTTCCTGCTTAAATATAGCCTACAAAGGCTGATAGGCCGTAAAACACCATCCATCCATCCATTCCTTTGGTCACGGACATTCTCACTATAGCATCGAATGTTTAAAGCTGTTGTAGTGCACTCAGTATTGTTACATCGGCTGTACTTGTTGAGAGGGTCAAAATTGTAATAGTGTACTTAAATAGTGTACTCGGTAGTGTTACAGCAGCTGTACTTGTTGAGAGGATCACATTTGTCATAGTGTACTTAAATAGTGTACTCGGTAGCGTTACATCAGCTGTACTTGTTGAGGGGGTCATATTTGTAACAGTGTACTTAAATAGTGTACTCGGTAGCGTTACATCAGATGCACTTGTTGAGGGGGTCATATTTGTAACAGTGTACTTAAATAGTGTACTCGGTAGCGTTACATCAGCTGTACTTGTTGAGGGGGTCATATTTGTAACAGTGTACTTAAATAGTGTACTCGGTAGCGTTACATCAGATGCACTTGTTGAGGGGGTCATATTTGTAACAGTGTACTTAAATAGTGTACTCGGTAGCGTTACATCAGCTGTACTTGTTGAGGGGGTCATATTTGTAACAGTGTACTTAAATAGTGTACTCGGTAGTGTAACAGCAGCTGTACTTGTTGAGAGGATCACATTTGTCATAGTGTACTTAAATAGTGTACTCGGTAGCGTTACATCAGCTGTACTTGCTGAGGGGGTCATATTTGTAACAGTGTACTTAAATAGTGTACTCGGTAGCGTTACATCAGATGCACTTGTTGAGGGGGTCATATTTGTAACAGTGTACTTAAATAGTGTAGTCGATTGTGTTACATCAGATGCACTTGTTGAGGGGGTCAGATTTGTAACAGTGTACTTAAATAGTGTAGTCGATAGTGTTACATCAGATGCACTTGTTGAGGGGGTCAGATTTGTAACAGTGTACTTAAATAGTGCAGTCGATAGCGTTACATCAGCTGTACTTGTTGAGGGGGTCAGATTTGTAAGGGCAGAGGCGAAAAACAGGCCACTACTGCTTTTGCCTCCAAACTCGCCCACACAGCTTGCCCTTTTTCATTGTTACTCTATTCCGTTCTACATCTGCATCTGTTTGTAATTGTAGCAACCGACCCTTTTCAGAGAATAACCCCCTGTGGGTTCGGGGTAAGAATTGACCCACCGCGTCTCCCTACGCGATTCGTAAGAGGCGAATAACTAGTGACACCGTGACTTGATTTGCGCTTACTCTAAACTTTTCTAGTGATTTTCGTGCTTAATGGCCTTGCGTAGCCTACAGAGGCTGATAGGCCGTAAAATCCATCCATCACAGAATAAGTTATTCATTAATTCCTTCCTTCCTTCATTTGTTCGTTAATTAATTATTTGTTCATTCGTTCATTCATTCGTTCAAACATGAACTCTGGCTGGAAGACAAGCAGTTCGAGTATCAATCATTAAGTAAAGATAAGTAAAGAAGTCGTTTGTACTTTAATTCAGTAGCATTTCGCAGTCGGTGGTTATTCATGAAAGACTTCATGCAGTCACCCAATAGGTCAGTTAGCCTCCTGCAAGCAAGCGTGCACACGCCCATCAGTTCTTGGTAGGAACAAGGCAGCGTGCCGGATGGCAGGACAAACTTTGGAGGAAGTGAAAGCGTCAAGTGACCATGTGTGAAGCCTTTCACTCTCCACATCAGCACCTTCAACACTCATACATTCCCACCCCCCACCTGCGCTCGCCAGTGTAACGTCCCGCAAGAATGAACTACATGACTTCTCGCAACGTTCTCTCAGAGAGACGGAGAGACAGAGTCAGAGAGAGAGAGAGAGAGAGAGACAGAGTCAGACAAAGAGAGAAATAGAGACAGAGAGAGGAAGAGAGACAGAGAGAGAGAAAGACAGAGAAAGAAAGAGAGACAGACAGAGAAGGAGAGAGGGAGGAATAAGGAAAAATCCTTAGACAGATGCGCAAGAAGACTCGCTTGCGGTTTGTCAAACACTTCTAATGCGTTTGCAAGCAGCCCAGTTCACAGGCACTACACGTCATGACATGATAATTGTTGCTGGCTGATGTCTTCTCCATAGTGCTATGTAGAGGCTAGTGTCACAGGCTACCACCAGACGGTCAACACAAAAAGCGCGGATTACTCCAAGCACGACATCTTTTAGTAAAAGGCCTAATGATCAGTGGATAAAGTGCAGAATGGCTTGAGTTTCATTTTCGGTTGATAAGTCGCCAAATAAATCCACATCTTTTCGTTTAACTCGATTCAACCCTACACTATAAACCTTCCGCGAGAGCAGCAGCACCATTCCACGTAATGGTACAGCAAGGACGTGTTTGCGCGACAGATAACACCACTCTTCTCTCGATTCATATAGTTGTGGGTCTATGAACGATTGTCTCAACACGATCTCTGTTCATTTTGTTAATGTTTCAGAGTATGGTAAGACCTCAAAATATCGGATGTTCATTGACATGTGATTATATGAAAGCAGGAAATCAAGCCAGAAATTAAGTCAATCAGAAACACGTTTAAGTATTACTGCGCACGATGTACTTACTACGTGTAAACACTCTAATACATCTAATTCATGACGTATTCTCCGTTTACTTTAAGTCAATACTGATCCACTCATACTAAACCTAGTGGTGGTGCACTTTTTCCACATCCACTCATACTAAACCTAGTGGTGGTGCACTTTTTCCACATCCACTCATACTAAACCTAGTGGTGGTGCACTTTTTCCACATCCACTCATACTAAACCTAGTGGTGGTGCACGTTTTCCACATCCACTCATACTAAACCTAGTGGTGGTGCACTTTTTCCACATCCACTCATACTAAACCTAGTGGTGGTGCACTTTTTCCACATCCACTCATACTAAACCTAGTGGTGGTGCACTTTTTCCACATCCACTCATACTAAACCTAGTGGTGGTGCACGTTTTCCACATCCACTCATACTAAACCTAGTGGTGGTGCACTTTTTCCACATCCACTCATACTAAACCTAGTGGTGGTGCACTTTTTCCACATCCACTCATACTAAACCTAGTGGTGGTGCACTTTTTCCACATCCACTCATACTAAACCTAGTGGTGGTGCACTTTTTCCACATCCACTCATACTAAACCTAGTGGTGGTGCACGTTTTCCACATCCACTCATACTAAACCTAGTGGTGGTGCACTTTTTCCACATCCACTCATACTAAACCTAGTGGTGGTGCACTTTTTCCACATCCACTCATACTAAACCTAGTGGTGGTGCACGTTTTCCACATCCACTCATACTAAACCTAGTGGTGGTGCACTTTTTCCACATCCACTCATACTAAACCTAGTGGTGGTGCACTTTTTCCACATCCACTCATACTAAACCTAGTGGTGGTGCACTTTTTCCACATCCACTCATACTAAACCTAGTGGTGGTGCACGTTTTCCACATCCACTCATACTAAACCTAGTGGTGGTGCACTTTTTCCACATCCACTCATACTAAACCTAGTGGTGGTGCACTTTTTCCACATCCACTCATACTAAACCTAGTGGTGGTGCACTTTTTCCACATCCACTCATACTAAACCTAGTGGTGGTGCACTTTTTCCACATCCACTCATACTAAACCTAGTGGTGGTGCACTTTTTCCACATCCACTCATACTAAACCTAGTGGTGGTGCACTTTTTCCACATCCACTCATACTAAACCTAGTGGTGGTGCACGTTTTCCACATCCACTCATACTAAACCTAGTGGTGGTGCACTTTTTCCACATCCACTCATACTAAACCTAGTGGTGGTGCACTTTTTCCACATCCACTCATACTAAACCTAGTGGTGGTGCACTTTTTCCACATCCACTCATACTAAACCTAGTGGTGGTGCACTTTTTCCACATCCACTCATACTAAACCTAGTGGTGGTGCACTTTTTCCACATCCACTCATACTAAACCTAGTGGTGGTGCACTTTTTCCACATCCACTCATACTAAACCTAGTGGTGGTGCACTTTTTCCACATCCACTCATACTAAACCTAGTGGTGGTGCACTTTTTCCACATCCACTCATACTAAACCTAGTGGTGGTGCACTTTTTCCACATCCACTCATACTAAACCTAGTGGTGGTGCACTTTTTCCACATCCACTCATACTAAACCTAGTGGTGGTGCACTTTTTCCACATCCACTCATACTAAACCTAGTGGTGGTGCACTTTTTCCACATCCACTCATACTAAACCTAGTGGTGGTGCACTTTTTCCACATCCACTCATACTAAACCTAGTGGTGGTGCACTTTTTCCACATCCACTCATACTAAACCTAGTGGTGGTGCACTTTTTCCACATCCACTCATACTAACCCTCCACTCATACTAAACCTAGTGGTGGTGCACTTTTTCCACATCCACTCATACTAAACCTAGTGGTGGTGCACTTTTTCCACATCCACTCATACTAAACCTAGTGGTGGTGCACTTTTTCCACATCCACTCATACTAAACCTAGTGGTGGTGCACTTTTTCCACAGAAAAGTGAATGAGCGGAGCAACGCAAGCCTCAGTGTGGCGGCCCCATTCTCTCACATGATTAAATTGCAAATTGCCCGCCGCTGCCTTGCCTGCATAAACTACTCTGGATCTTTCTGTCGGGCAAGTGCAACAAAATGGTTGCGTGAGCGTCATTTTCTCTCCAGCTTTGAAGTCCAACAGACAACTTTCTCATTCGTGATAAGGCTCCAAAGCGACGTAATGCAAACTATCTGTTTCCCCCTGACAATGACACGCACCAGATAAAAGCACGCGCATAGGCAACAAATACACACACAGAGACACACAGAGAGAGAGAGAGAGAGAGAGAGAGAGAGAGAGAGAGAGAGAGAGAGAGAGAGAGAGAGAAGTACAGAGACAGGCAGGGAGCGTGACGAAATCACGCACAGTCATTCTAAATGGTTGTAACACGGTGAAATCCTTTCAATCATTCTTAAAAGACAGACAGCAGTATGTCTATTTCAATGGATATGCTTCTTTTTGTGGCCATTTACAAGTGGGTGTGCCACAAGGTTCTGTCTTAGGTCCTCTTCTGTTCTGCCTATTCATCAATGACCTACCATTACATATATATCTCTGATAAAAGGGTTACATGTGATATGTTTGCTGATGATGTAACACTTTCAATCTCAGGTGTCAGGACTGAATGTGTGGCAGTAAAACTTCAAAGGAGCCTGGATGAAATACGTTCCTGATGCTCTTCGAATCATATGGTCATTAATCATTCCAAAACGAAATATATGGTGATAACTACGAGACAAAAACATCATATATATCCTTTATCTCTTCCTCTTGTTCTTGATTCTTTGAGAATCGAAAAATTGATTATAATTTAGGATGGCAATCACAGATTGATTATATTTGTAAACAAAATCAAATAATTTATTTCTTCTCTCCAAATTAAGACATATTGTTGACGTTCAAACTTGCCAAATCTTCTTCCATGCTCATATCTTATCTCACGTTAATTATGCGTCAACAATTTGGGATGGCTGTAGTGACGCTAACTTGAAAAGGCTGAAGTCATTGTATCGAAGAGTCTCTAAGCTTATGATAACAGATGGTTCACTATCTACAAATGACAAAACGAAAGAACTTAACATATTGCCTTTTCATAAGCATTTACAATTCAATAAATGTGTCTTAATGAAAAGAATTAATGATTAGGATGTGCCTGATTATTTGATAACCGTATTCCAACATTCAAATATTCGTGTACATAACTTTATAATACCA
>JAWQFJ010001192.1:170039-173103 GCA_034096865.1 Theodoxus fluviatilis
TGATTAAATAAAAACTTACCATCGAACGTCAGTCCCTCGACAGCGGCAAGGCCACGACGCTGATTGATGCCTGCTTACAAGCCGCCGTGTCGGAGACCACGGCCGTAAATTGAACTACAGACAGACAACCATGCATGGCGCTCCTTTGATAACAATGGGAACAGTTTTGCTAGGCGACACTTCTCTATTTTGATGTCCCAAGACATTTCCATCGAAACTGTATCTAACGTAAACTACTTCAGTGTTGCGAGACGCAAATCCCTGTGAATAACAAGGAGACAACTGTGATGGAAGGTCACACATGCATGTAGAATAAAATCGTTGCCGCACACATTCCAGCCCAGTGTGTGTGTGTGTGTGTGTGTGTGTGTGTGTGTGTGTGTGTGTGTGTGTGTGTGTTTGTGTGTGTGTTTGTGTGTATGCGCACGCGCGCGCGTGTGTGTTTTGGATGATTGGATGGAATGAAGTTTTATGGTCCTTCGGCGTTTGTATGTTATATAAGGCAATTGATCACGAAAGTCACAAGAGCAGATTGAAGCAAGATCGAATCACAGTTTCCCTAGGAGGCTCGAAGGGGCTATTCTTACGCAATGACACACCCATAGGGAGGGAGGGAGGGAGGGAGGGAGAGAGGGAGGGAGGGAGGGAGGGAGGGAGGGAGGGAGGGAGGGAGGGAGGGAGGGAGGGAGGGAGGGAGGGAGGGAGGGAGGGAGGGAGGGAGGGTGGGAGGGAGGGATATTTGATTTCTTTATTGTTTAGGCCGGCGGCCCGTCACAATGTTACAACAATATGCGATAGTGGGTGGGGTGGGGGATGGGTGGGGGGTGGGGAGTCGGGGGTTGGCAATTGGATACATTGTATGGTATCTATCAATACCAGCAGTTTAAGAAATGGCATTTGTTCGGGAAATCTTCATTTTTGCATGCGTTCTGAACTGAATGGAACATGATACTTTTCGGCGTTGTTCAATATATTTCCTACGATATTTCAAGGCATAATAGATGTACATGGCAACGCTTTTTGTTTTTAAGTACCCCTGACCATTTATTAGGAAGGTGAAATTGAGTCCCGTGTTATTCATGTGTTTGATATAGATTCCTAGGTACTTTTCTCTTAGATCTGTGTATAGGTAGCAATTGAGTAAGAAATGAGCCTCGTCCTCAATTTGATCTGTGCAGAATGGACAGTATATCCCTTTGACAACAAACGCATTACCTCTCAATTCATTCATTTCAAATCTCAACCGAGCAAGTGCTACTCTAAATTTTGTAATTTCGAGAGAGCTCAAGTACTTTTCACATTGGAAATCGTGTTTAATGGTTCTGTACAATGCGAAACACTCGCTACCACTGATTTTGTGACTCCATTCTTGACTGTAACAGTCTTAGAGTCTCGTTTTAAGCTTTTTCAGAAAACCCTTTTCGTTGTTAGTTCCTTAGTTGTACCAGATAAATGCATAACCCGATTCACAGAGGCAATCTTTAATAGACTTTAACCAGTTTAGTTCGTTTGGGACGGTTATATTGGAAAGCATAACAAGTGCCTGCTTTGGTAGTCTATCATTTGGCATTTTTTGCAGTTTGAGCCAATATTTAATAGCCCTTACAGTACTATTGATTCTAAGGGGGAATCTTCCTGTTTCACCATAAACTAGACTATTTGGAGTTTTTGCGTCAACTTTCAGAAATTGCTTACATGCGAAAATGTGCGTTTTCTCTACGTTTGAATGTTCCTGTAATCCCCATAGCTCTGATGCGTATAACAGCAGAGGTTGTATTTGTGCATCAAACAGTTTGAAGAACAACTTTGGTGTTTGACTGCGGAGAGTCCATAGCATCTTTAACATCTTTAACAATGCAATTATTTTTTGCTTAGCTTTTGTGGCTATATTGTCTAGAGCTCCCGTTTCTGACAATCTAGTCGTAAAGGTGTAACTCAGGTATTTGAATGCATTAACGACTTTTAGTTTAGTACCGTTCAGATGCCACTTTTCTCCCTGGCCAAGGAAACCTCCTCTTCTAAACACCATTACCTTTGTTTTGGCAATATTAACTTTCAGACCAATTTGCTCTGAATCATAAGCAATATTGTTTATTTGTCTCTGAAGCCCTACTGGGGACGTTGATATCAGTACGATATCATCTGCGAAAATCAGAAAGAATATTTATTTTTGTCCACTTTGCATTTGGACACCATGCTGGCCATTTTCACGGACATAATCAGCTACGGAAGTGATGAATAATTAAAATAATGTCGGACTCTCCGAAGAGCCTTGTTTTGTTCCAATGGGACATTTAAAGAGGTCAGATCTATCACTTCCCGATCTAACACATGCCTGAACTGAATTATACATTGCTTTCAACATTTTAATACATTTTGTCGAGACACCTACTTTCATTACTGCCTTCCAAAGGTAAGGTCGTTTAACTGAGTCGAATGCTTTTGTGTAATCAATAAATGCTACGTAAAGTTTTCCTCTTCCTCCGCCATGCACATTCTTTGTTATCATTGCATGTAGTGTGAAGATGTGGTCGATAGCAGAGTGTTCCCTCCTAAAACCACCTTGTTCCATACAATGCTTGTTGTTTTCTTCCATTCAGTTTTGCAGTCGTGCCGTTAACACAAAGGAAAATACCTTACTAATAATACTCAATACGGAAATTTCTCTGTAGTTTGCAGGGTCAAGTTTACTCCCGGTTTTGTGTATTGGTATGATTATTGACTTACTCCAATCATCAGGAAAAGTACTAGTGTCATATAAGACATTAAACAAGTTTACGAGATGGGAGGGAGAGAGAGAAAGAGAGAGAGAGAGAGAGAGAGAGAGAGAGAGAGAGAGAGAGAGAGAGAGAACAACCCATAGGGAAAGAGATAGAGAGAGAGAGAAGGGGGGGGAGGGAGAGAGAGGAAGAGAGATGAAGAGAGAGACAGAGAGAGAAAGAGAGAGAGAGAGAACAACCCATAGGGAAAGAGGGAGAGAGAGAGAGAGAGGGGGTGGAGGAGAGAGAGAGAGAGAGAGAGAGAGAGAGAGAGAGAGAGAGAGAACAACCCATAGGGAGAGGGA